>JAKGSA010000905.1:0-32585 GCA_033558755.1 Philaethria dido
ATTCCCACTCCAGGAAATGTAAAAGTTTAGTATTATCATTTCCTGGGCTTGGTAACAAGGTAAAGCGCGGTGTTGAGTTCCGCCACTCAGCACGCAATACCTCAATTCGGCGGAAAGTGGGGAACGGAGTGTCTTTAACACTAGGTTCCTCAGGGTTCCTTTCAGTCTGGTTCTTATGCTGTATGATCACAGCTGCGAAGCCATAAAATGATACATTACATTATATAGCTTCTCCACGCTGTATCCCGCATATAGCAGTGGTAATACATATATATATATATTATATACATATATATACATATATATACAGTATATATATGTTACATATATATATATATATATATATATAGCAGCAGTATATATATATATATATATATATTCATATATATATATACAAAAGCGGTAAGAAGTCAGTTTTGATAATATAAATAATTGTTTGAGCTAAATACCGTAAAATTACGTTAATTGCTATCTCCCTCCTTGAGCAACAGCTTTTACTATGAATATTTCTAGTTTTCATTTTTTATATTTATTTATATGAGTTAAATTAGCCTAGTGTGAAAGAGTAGAAAAATGAAATATAATTATAATTTAAATTTTTTTTTTAACTTCACGCTGTATCCCGCATATATGGGCAGGCAGAGTGGAACCAGGAGAACCCAAAGTTTAGACACTCAATTCTCTTTAATATTTCCGTTCCCTTTAAATTTCCATGCCAATTGTGCATTGCGTGTTGAGGGCGGTATTTCTCAGCACCGCGCGCTTTGCTCTTTGTTACCAAACTCATGAAATGAAAATACTAAATTTTACATTTCCTAGAGTGGGATGCCGAACCCACAACTCCGGCGTCGTTTACAGTCGCATCGCTTGTAGGCTCCCGCGCCACAACAGGTGTCTTTTAAATAAGTTAGCATTTATTATGAAATACTTCAAAAACCAATGTCCGATCTTAATTAAATTCCAAACTGGAGACTATATCATAAGCACCAGCTACTCGCTACCAAAAAGGATCACTCCAAAAATTGTTTCAGTTTTAAATGCCATATATTATTATATATCGTTATATATTAGTTGGTGATGAAACATACTATACAAAATTATATACATACAGGTATAAGTGAGAATGTTATAGTAAGAATGAAGAAGAACGTGCTCAGGTGACCTAAGTAACAGAGATGAGCGGATGAAAGAGTGGTGAGAAAGACATACATGAAGCCAAAGGTACAGTAAGAGAGGTAGGAGGAGTGAATCTCATTTAATCTTTCGAGAACACAGTAGTATCACAATGATACTGGAGTAAGGTCACGTAAAGAAAGCATGAGGAACCCTGGATTGCATGCCATGCATGAAAGAGCTTTCTCTTAATGACTGTGAACGAGTCAAAAAGACGTGCATGCAGCACCGTAAGTGTTTGCGCCTGGGCTCCGCTTCCTTTGACTACCCCGCTAGGGACAAAGCTGAAGCTAAGTAAAATACACACATACAAAACAATCTGGATTGAAACCCTCCCCATTTTGAAGTCGGTCAGTAACTCGCTGGCTAATTCCAAGTAGAAGATGACCCTTTCTAATTACTGTTAGTTTTAACATATAAATGTAATCCAGAATAATATCACTAAAGCTAAAAAGTGGTATTTTGGATATTTCCTACCATATTTCAAAGCAAAGGTTGAACCTTACTTCGATTCCGGATTAGTAGATTAATATTTATTTTTCCTCTGTTATTTCAAACATCAGTTCTTTCCCGCGGCTTCGCTAGGTTGTGGTTGTGGCGCAGAGGCACAAGCGAGCGACTGTAAACGCAACAGGTTGTGGGTTCGATTCCCACTCCAGGAAATGGTAAAGTTTAGTATTTTCATTTCCTGGGTTTGGTAACAAGGCAAAGTGCGGCGTTGTGTGCCTATGTTTTGGTCGAAAACATAGGCAACTATTAGTCGACAGTGCGTATAACCTCTAAATTTCTTTCACATACTGCCAAACAATCCTCGAGGACCGAATCGACCTTTAACATTTGACATATAAACAATATTCGCTTGCATAAATTTTACCCAATTACTTATCTTAACGCCTGTCGTGGCGCAGAGACAGAAGCGTGCGACTGTAAACGTGACAGGTTGTTGGTTCGATTCTAACTGCAGGAAATGGAATTTTTCACTTCCTGGGTTTGTCTCAATACGCAGCGTTGAGTTCCGCCACTCAGCACACAATGTCTCAATTCGGCGGAAAGTGGGGAACGGAGTGTCTTAACACTAGGTACATTATATAACTAGCATAGGTACAAATCAATAACAATTAGCGATTTTAATAGATAAGTAATTAAAACAATAATTAGCCCCTACTATGATAAAATACATTTATATCTAAAGTCGATTGACAAATGCGATTGTAATGATGACTTTAGATAATGATATCGCTTAATTAAGTAATAAAAAATATTTTGGCTATTGATATTTTTAAGTGTTAGTCATACATTTAGGATAGGAACGTTTTTGTTTTTTTTTTTCAACTTCACGCTGTATCCCGCATGTAGGGGGTAGGCAGAGGGAACCAGAGAACCTAGTGTTAAGACAATCCATTCTCTACGTTACGACATACGTTTTTATCTATGTATCAATACGTGAAGCAAAAACTTTGTACCCCTTTTAACGAAAAATGCGCGGACGGAGGAGCATGAAATTTGGCACAGTTATAGTTTATATAGAGAAGGGGCGTAGAATGCTAGCATTTTTTTTTAAATAAAAGTTTGATAAATTAATAAAATAAATGTTACACACTCCACCATGGTTTGACATCCATGTTTATATAAAGTATACATTACTAAAAACATCGCGTTGTTAACGCGTCAACGGGGACACTAGTAACGTATAAAAACTTGATGTGATGCCTGTTGTGGCGTAGAGGCACAAGTGTGCGACTGTAAACGCGACAGGAAATGAAAATATTAAATAATATGTAGGTAGTATTTTCGTTTCCTGCGTTTGGTAACAAGGCAAAGCGCAGCGTTGAGTTCCGGGACTCAGCACGCAATGCCTCACTTTGAGCGAAAATGTAAAAAGACCGAACGGAGTGTCTTAACACTAGGTTCTCTAGTTCCCTATGGCTACCCTACTATATACGGGATACAGCGTGAAGCTAAAAAAATTGAAACGTTTTAAATTTGTGGCCACATTACACATCAAATTTTGATTAACGTATTATTTGACAAAAGTCAAACCACAAAATTAAATGAACGAGCAGAATTCCATCAACTTAAATCAATAATCAATTTCATAGGCAAATACATATCAACCTTGGTAAAATTGAAATTATACAAATTATTAGCGGTAATTGGAAACTATTTTAACATACTGTTTTTGCTATTTAGTTTAATTAAGTGTAATAAGTATTTCATGTTTTAATATTAAAGTATAGGTTATTCTTCGGATTCACGCTTTTTCATCAAGAAAGGGAACCTAGTGTTAAGACACTCCGTTCTCTGCTTTCTGTCTGAATTGAGTGAGAGACATTGAGTGTTAGCGTGTTATTCAAAAACATATTAGGTCCATTTTTTTGCTTCATGCTGTATATCGCATATAGCAGGGTAGGCAGAGGGAATCTGAGGACCTAGTGTTAAGGCACGGCGTTCCACACTTTCCGCCGAGTTGAGGCGGAACTCAACGCCGCGCTTGGCCTTGTTATCAAACCCAGGAAATGAAAATATTAAATATCATTTAGAATTATCATTTCCTGGAGTGGGAATCGAACCCACAACCTATTACGTTTACAGTCGCAAGGCATTGAACAGGCGTTTTTTTTTAATAATAATAAAATTTTCTAAAATCACTTTCTTTTGTTACAGGTGAAGGTGGTATAGGAGTGTCAAATGCGTTAGGCGCAAACTCTTTAGCTATTCTATTCGCATTGGGTCTTCCATGGCTTATCAAAACATTAACCTTATTGGTGGAAGGTTCTGATTCTACTGTGAAAATTAACTCAGCTGGTATCGATTTCGTTGTAGTATCACTTTTAATCGCGGCTTGCCTCCTCTGGATAGTATTGTTCATAGGCAAATTTAAACTAAGGAAAAGTATTGGAGCTGTCTTTTTAGTACTGTATGCGTTCTTCATTACTTTTGCTATTCTTGTCGAAATGGGAATTATTTTCGATAGAGAAGTGGCTTTATAGAAGTTGCATGCAAATCACATCTTTAGAATTATAGTGACCTATTTAAAAAAATATTTGGGAAACGTCAATATAGATTTGTACATTTAAGTTTTACATACATAGCTTCACGCTGTATCCCGCTTAGGCAGAGGGACACTCCGTTCCCCACTTTCCGCCGAACTGAGGCATTGCGTGCTGAGTGGCGGAACTCAACGCCGCGCTTTGCCTTGTTACCAAACCCAAGAAATAAAAAATGATATTTTTAAATTAAATTTTAATTTATATTCTTGTTTTGATCGAAGACGATAAATATAGTTGTTTTAGTCGTTTCGTCATAAAAAATCTATATTATTTTTTTGATTGGGTCCCTATACTTCTTAAGGTGGAAGATGTCTTGAAGGACAGTGATATGTTAAACTAGCCATTTAAAACATAGACTTTTGTAAACGAGTGTAAGTATGAAGGTAAATTCTGTGATGTTTGACTTTTTGTACTAGATTTGTAGTTGTAGTATTCAATTGTAGTAGTAAGTAAATGCAAAGTGAATTTATGATAATTTTGACGTGTCCCTATTAATAATTGTTATATGTGATTTTTTTTAGTACTATTTATGTGAAATAGGCAAAATTTTAAAATTATCGATAGATTTTTCTTATACAGACATGGTTAACAAAAATTAATGCAACTTTAATATGTTGATAAGTTAACTCTTTTTTTAGCTTCACGCTGTATCTCGCATATAGCAGAGTAGGCAGAGTTATACGGTATACATAAAAGTAGCGGGGAACGGTTTTGTTAAAAGAAACGGAGTGTCTAAACACTAGGTTCTCAGGTTCGTTATAAGCAATTTCTACCAGGCAACTAGCAATACCGCATAATAACTAGAGAACGTACACAGCTTTACATTGTATCCCGCATATAGCAGGGTAGGCAGAGGGAACCTAGTGTTAAGACACTCCGTTCCCCACTTTCCGTCTAATTGAGGCATTGCGTGCTAAGTGGCGAAACTCAACGCCACGCTTTGCCTAGTTACCAAACCCAGGAAATGAAAAATTCCATTTCCTGGAGTCCATTTCGCACGCTTATGCCTCTGCGCCACGACAGGCGCTTAAATATATAAATAATATATTATATAGCATTGTTAATAGAGACAGGCATACACGGAACGATATTATTTTATTTATGACATTATATAAGCAGGTATGAGTGTAGATCTGATTAATCAATATGAAAATGACAAAGTGCGAAGTGTGTTAAATGTTAAATAATAATTATTTTCATTGTATTTTTTTGTATTATTTTCCATTATCCCTTAATGATAAGCCATTAACAATAAAAAATTTAAATGTTTATACTTTTCTTCCTTAGCTTCACTCTGTATCCCGCTTATAGCAGGGTAGGCAGAGGGAATCTGAGAACCTAGTGTTAAGACACTCCGTTCCCCACTTTCCGCTGAATTGAGACATTTCGTGCTGAGTGGCGGATCTCAACGCCGCGCTTTGCCTTATTACCAGAGCGAGGAAATGAAATATTGAATATTATTTAACATATTCATTTCATGGAGTGAAAATCGAACCCACAACCTGTCACGTTTACATTCGCACGCTAATGCCTCTGCGCCATAAAAGGCCTTTAATTATATTAATTGTCCTTTGCTTATAAACCATTAATTAACTAAAAAAATATATGTTCTATTAGAATGTATTTTCATTAAGAAATTATAAAAATAATAAGAAAAATGCTTAAGCTTTTATTAGATGTTAATGCAAAATGAAGTAAAAGGCTTTGCTTAGCTCGAGCCGAGCTCAGCCTACTGGGTAGGGCGGGGACACCCTGTCGGAAATTAGGTTTTTCGCCTTTCCGCGTCTAAGCGTGATTGGGCTGTAGTAAAACTGGCAGATATGATCAACTTAACGTGCGTCTACTTCATGAGATCGTCATTTTTATTTAACAATATCGTTAAAAATTACGTAATCTACCGATAGAGTGTGATTGCTAGTAACTAAGTTAAAGTTATATTTGTTCATTTTAAGTAAAATTTGTGTACCCATGGAAGTAAAACAGAGAAAGCTGACCCCATGTGGGACCAAAGTTAGAAAGAGAGAGAGACTAGCTTAGGCCTTACACTATACAGCTTGAGTAGCACAGATTATAAAAAAAATATTTAAGTTTCTATCTACATTTGCTTCATTGCTATACTGTGTCTAAAGAGATCTTTTCAAAAAACAATAAAAAAGTGTGTCAGTACATTGAATATATTTGTGATTGAAGCATTGTTGACGTACGTAACATAGCACATACTCTATCTCTTACAAGCATAGGCACAAAAAACATACTCACACGTACACACACGCGCGCACACACACACACACATACACATATACACTCACACATATCACACAAACATACAAATAGCAATTATATTGTAATTAAATTATATTGTAATATTAGTTGTGGAAGAGCGGGGCCTTCTAAAACAGGCATTTCTTGCTTAAAGTAGGGCTCCAATCACAATCTAACAGAACATCTTTGTGAAAGTAATAAATTATTTTGTATTTGTATTTGATTAAAATACTTACTATAAAGATGAAAAACACGAAAGAAGTTGCGGTAATCAGGTAGTGAGAACTTGGTGAAGACATCCTTTCTTCCCTTTTCCTTTGTATTTTAAAGTACCTTATATCGTATTGCTTCTTAGGAGTGAACCAATGTTATCAGAACAAATGCTTCATATATTTTATATTTTTTTAGCTTCACGCTATATCCCGCTATATACTCGTACATAGCAGGTTAAGCAGAGGGAACCTGAGAACCTAGTGTTAAGACACTCCGTTTTCCACCTTTTTGTTGGTAATTCTAGGTAATTAATAATTTTAAATTCGATGCAATTTATTCAGCTTATATGTATATATCTATCTTAAATATAATATTAGATGCATCCAATTCAGCGCTTTCTTCCTTGAATCATCTGCTTTCGGCAAGTTTTTTTGCATATAGCTTTTTCTGCATAAGAGTGTATTCGGAGAGATCTAGTGTCAAGATACCCCGTTCTTCGCTTTCCGCCCAAGTTCGGGTTATTGAATATTAAGTAGCGGGACTCAATGCCACGATTTTTCTTACCAAAGCAAGATAAATGCAAATTATTCGAACTTTACTAACTGAACTATTTACAGACTGACACTGTTCCAATGCTCTGCGATCGCCTCGATCGACTTTCGGGTCTTTTATTTATTTATTCAATCGGTCGGGATTTTTATTTATTTCCCTTATATCTTTTTTATTAGCTTCACGCTGTATCCCACAGACAGCAGGGTAGGCTGAGGGAACCAGAGAAGTTAGTGTTAAGACACACCTTTCGGCGGCGGAACTCAACTCCGCACTTTGCCTTGTAACCAGAACGAGGAAATGAAAATACTTAACATTATTCAATATTTTCATTTTCTGGAGTAGAAATCGAATCTACAACCTGTCGCGTTTATAGTCGCACAAACAGGCCTCATTTGATGTCCTCTTATATTTCTCTATTGAAAGAGACTTCTGTGAGTAAAATAAACTTAATAGTTGCCAAGGATTTATAAGGAAAGGATGCAACGAAAACACATTTTAGGTGAAACAAATTTATTATACTAAATATTACATCATAATTCTACGTGTTTCACTAAGACTAAGTTACGAATTTAAATTTAATTATTAATAAGTACTTAGACAATTTTTTAACTGCTGGCTGATAGTGAGATGTGGCGTATTGGGGGCTGTTCTTATAATGGGTGGGCAATTTTGAGGTTAGGAAATAAATTAGCTGTTATATGATGAAATGTCAAGATTGAGCTATCATCCTTTTGCATTTATTTTACACAAACAACTTATGCTCCAAAAGATAACATTCGGCGCTGCATAAGCGATAAGCGAAGTTTCGTTACAAAATATGGTTTGAAATTTTGTAAAAAGAGCGAACGTCTGCCGACGTGCTAAAAGTGGACAATTGCCCGACATCATATTCCATAATTAATTCCCATATTTCAACTTTATATTGGTATCAATAAAACTGTATTTGTCAAAAAAAAAGTATGTTATTAAATCAATTTACTCCCTACCCTCAAATTTGCCCACCTTATATATAGCTTACAATTGTGCAGGTTTCACAAAGACTAAGTTATATTTATAATTAATTAATCATTATTTTCTATTATTTAGTTTCACCCCATTTCACACTCCAGAGCATCTAGTGACAATTTACTCTGTTTCCACTCTCCAGCTAGTATTGAGATGTGGCGTGTTGAAGGTTGTGTCCTTATATATATAAATATATATATAAGGACACAACCTTCAACATATATGCGCTTACAATACTACTAGTTTCACAAAGTCTAAGTAATAAATATAATTACTTAATCACAATTTTATTAGTTCTAGCATATTTTTTCACCCAGAGAACTCAGTGATAAATTACTCCGTTTTTCACTCTCCGGCTGATATTGAGATGTGGCGTATTGGGGACTGTTCCTATAATGGGTGTGCTTATATATAGATCATAAAAATGCATGTTTCATTAAGACTAACTTAGTCTTAGTGACTATTAATGACTTTATGACTTTAAAAATATAATTATTTAATCACAATTTTTATTAGTTCTAGCATATTTTTTATCCCAGAGAATTTATCACTAAGTTCTCTCAAATCTCTCCTTTTTACACTTCCCTGCTAATAGTGAGAAGTGGCGTGTTGAGTATATATATATAATTTAACGTATTTTTTTTTTTATTATTTTTTTTTGTTTTTTTTATTATTTGCACTAACATCTAAATAGAATATTACTGAAACTCTGTTGTATGTTATATCTATATCTATTCTAGTTTTACTTATAGATTTTTTTTTTGAGATTTGTTATTTTTTTTAAGTAAAATGATATATATATATATATTAGGAGGTTGAATAAATTTTAAAGGTAACACATAGATAACGTTATATATAACTTTTTCTCAGAACAAAATACCTTCAAGCGCTTGGGTGTAAAGTGTTACCCTATCCGCCGTATAGCCCAGATATTGCTCCTTCCGATTATCATTTATTTCGGCACATGAGCCTCTATTTGGCTGGCCATTGGTTCTCTTCGTACGAGGATACAAAAAAATGGGTAGAGTCATGGATAGCCAAGCAGCAGACAGAATTTTGGAGGAATGGCATCCGGAAATTGCCCAAAACATGGGCAGAAAAACCTTTAAAACTAATTCAACCTTCTAATATATGTATATATTTACAATACTACGTGTTTTACTAAGTAATTACTAATTTTGTTTCACCCCATTTCACACCCTAGTGAATTTAGTGTCCGAACACTCCGTTCTACATTCTCCAGTTGATATTGAGATATTGCGTGATGAGTGCTGTATATTCGCCAGGGTGTGTAAATGATAACCTAACCTAATAACTATAATGTAATAACTATAATTATAACTTAATACCTAGAACTACTCGCGTTTGCAGTAAGACCACGTCAAACTGCTTCGCGTATACCTTAACCTAAATTCTACATATATACATACTACAATATATCTCACTATATATGTCTTTACATGGAGGAAAGTCCTCATGATTATATATTATAACTATGATTAAATAGTACTCTATCCTTACCAGTGGCGAGGGTGGAAAATTTTAATAAGGGAAACTGGTATTTTTCAGAGAAGAATAGAAGAAGACAAGAGAAGAATATTTAGGGAAGCCAATGTAGTTTGTACTTTGTTAATACGTTACATAACAAAATTGTGGTAGGCGGTACACTAATCAGGACATAGATACATATATAATATATTAAATATATAAAAATTACTATTTTATATATTTAATATATATGTGTAAAAAAAAATTATATATGTAAAAGTACTGACTATTCTGTACAAGTGCAATATCCAAAAGTTGCCTGTTGTTGCTTTAAGCGGTAAGGCCGTGTTATTATACACACACACTGACTTGAGCGCCGCCGTTGACCCTTAACGGGTTCTTCCGCCGCCATCTCTAATAAATGCTCCGACCTGAGCACTTATCACAACTCTAGACCTCTACTCCGAATACGTCGAAGAAGCTCCAGAGTTGGATTTTTTAACGGACATTAATATAAGATCGCCACTTCCATCGCCACTGATCCTTACTTATTGTGTATAATTCAAAAAAAATCATTGAAAATATGAAACAAGCTATGTCTATTAAATGGAACTATTTTAACCGGATTAATCGCGTACGTCGGGTTTCCAAAAATGTGTTTTCGAAAACCAAAATATACGCGGAATTAATCCGGTTAAAAGCCAATTTCATTTAATTTCAATAATAAAAGTGAAAATCAAATCTATGTCAACTTTTTGCTACTAACCTACATGTCTACTTATTATACTATTCTACGTATTGACTGGTTGTCACTGCATAAGACTTATGATTAACAATCTAAGATCTACATACATATTGATAACCGACTGCAAAAAGGGGTGATTCCCAATTTGACTGTTTCAAATGGGGTTTTATTTATATTATTACTTTTCTATTGCTTCTAATGGGGTTTTATTTAAATTTAGTTGAGATCTAACGTTACTCGTTACATCTCAACTAAATTTAAATTAAGAATTTTTAGTCTATTCGTAATAATTTTATTTTTAAGTCTATTTTATTCGAAGTCGGTCTTTTGTTATAATCTAGATTATTTAATGTAAATTTTTTTATATGTTTTAAAATTTTTTAATTTTTTTTGTGTCTTTTTTTATTTTTTATACTAACATTTAAATAGAATGATTATTGATATCGTTAAATATGATATCTATAATCTAAAATCTACATACATATTACTAACCGACTGCAAAAAGGGGGGGTTCCCAATTTGAGTGTTTCCAATTGGGTTTTATTTATATTATTATTTTTCTTTTCTTTCTGATGGGGTTTTATTTAAATTTAGTTAAGATCTAACGAGTAGCGTTAGATCTCAACTAAATTTAAATGATGAATTTCTGGTCTATTCGTAATAATTTTACTTTTCAATCCATTTTCTTTGCAGTCGGTCTTACGTTATAATCTGAATTATTTAAGGTAATTTTTTTTACATTTTTAATTTTTTTGTTTTTTTTGTGTTTTTTTTTTTATTTTTACACTAACATTTAAATAGAATGATTACTGATATTATTAAATCTAATATCTATATCAATTCTAGTTTAACTTAGACATTATTTTTTTAGAACTTTTTATTATTTCATCACAGAAAAAGAATCACAGAAAAAGGAATCATCGAAATTTTCATTTCATTCCATTTCATTTTTTCATTCCTTTTCCTGTGATTCCTTTTTATGTGATTGCTTTTGCTTCTGATGGGAGGTTTCATTTGTTTAGTTGAAATCCAGCGTTACTCCCAAATTTAGATCTTGGCTTTAAATTTAAATGATTGAGCTGATCCTATTTGAAGTAATTTTTACTTCAGTAAATTTAATTTGAAAGAGTCGGTCTTTCGTTGCCTGCTGTATTACATTTTTAATGTATGTTTTTTTTACATTTTTTAATTTTCTGACACATTTTTGTGTTTTTATTTTTTTTTTTACACTGACATTTAAACAGAATGATTACTAAAATCCCTTAAATCTAATATCTCTTTCATCTCTTCTACCTTTTACTTAGATTTTTTTTAAGGTTTTTTATACATTTGTTTGCCCTGAAATCTGTTTTTCATTTTTCACACCCCAAAAGTCTGGGATTACCGCTTAATGTAAAATATATAAAATAAAAATTCATACATAAGGTATGAATTTTTACTGGAGGTAATTTCCATGATTATTTTTACATGATAGTAAGCAATGGCTTCACGATGAGGTTGTATTATTAACACTTAGCCCATCGGGCACGCCAATTGGCGAAAGATACAAACAAAAACTAACGTTATGGACCAAGGGACATAATTGGCCATGCAACTCTCCTACAATTATACTATTTATTTATCTGCTTTATCCTTCAATTTAAATCCCACCGGTAACAATGGAAACGATTACGTAAAGTATTAAACACGACGCTTTACTTAGACATCGTATTTGAAGTTTCTGATTAGTTTAGTAGAGTGGTTTACACGATTACATATCGTGTATGATTATTTCATATATGATGCCAATTGGCGTCCCCGGTGTCGATAACGGTAGTATTGGTTAGGACGCAAATTGGCGTGCCCGTTAGGGGAGTATTAAAAATTGATTTACAAATCTGATGAGGAGCAATTTGACATGATATCACTTTTTTAATGCTTTTTTTTTTCTTTTATCAACGTCCGGTTTTCTTTTGTTAAAATTATAATTTTATGTATGTTACTGAATATTTTTTAAAGGGTGGACCAATTTCCGGTGATTCCTTTTTATATGGTGCTGGCTTCTTTCTTATGGGGTTTTTTTATTTAAATTTAGTTGAGATCAACACTACTCGTTAGATCTAAACTAAATTTAAAAATGATATTTCCCCACACATTTTTTAAATTTTTTGATCTTTTTTTTTTAAGTTTTTCTTTTTTTTTTTTTTTTTTTTTTTTACACACTCTCTAGTTTTTACTAAAAGATATATTATTTTTATGGAGTTTTTATTTTTTTAATATCATTTAAATTTAGTTGAGATCAACACTACTCGTTAGATCTCAGCTAAAAATTTAAAATGAGCCTATTTATTTTTTTAAATTTTTTATCTTTTTTTAAGGTTTTTTTTTTTATTTTTACACTCTATTCTAGTTTTTTACTAAGACACTTATTTTCTTTTGGGTTTATTTTTTATTTTTAATATCATTTAAATTTAGTTGAGATCCAACACTCAAATTTAGATCTCAACTAAATTTAAATGATATTACATTTTTAAATCCACGATCTTTTTTTTTTAAAGGTTTTCTTTTTTTTTTATTTTTTTACTTTCTATTCTATAGTTTTTACTAAGATATATTTTTTGGGTTTTTATTTTTTTTTGACCCCAATATCCATTTTAAGAATTTAGTTGAGATCCAACACTACTCGTTAGATCTCCAACTAAATTTAAATGATATTTCTTTATTTTTTTTAGGAGTTTTTTGATCTTTTTTAGGTTTTCTTTTTTATTTTTACACTCTATTCTAGTTTTTACTAAGATATTATATTTCTTGGGCTTTATTTTTAACTTTTTTTTTTTTGTATTTTGTCAAAATCTAAATGATTTTTACACTAGGTGAATATATATGTTACTGTGTGACTTTTTTCCTTTTTGGTTTTGGTAGACTAATTTCAATGATTACTTTTTGATATAGTAACTAGAAGAATAGACTAGTGGGAGTGCAGATGCAACATCGATAATTCCTTCTCTCTGTCTTCTATTCACCACACATGTTTAGAGGAAATAGAATTTTTTGTTAAAATTCCTAATTAATTTATACCCAACTACAATAATATCTATCAATATACAATATATATCTGTTTATACTATTTACATTTATGGTAATATTCAATTTAAAGGGAAAAATCAGACATTCATGCTCCAAAAAAAAATCCTACTCTGTAATCGAACCTACAACCTTTAGCAGGAGAGGGCTCAAAGCTCCACCTTCTTTCGACGGGCAACGTCAAAGAGTCCCCCTTAGTGAATAAGTCAAACGTTATATTACACATGGCTTAGTACATAGGGCTACTTAGCGTTCGAGTCATGAGAGAGGGGTATTATGCACTTACGGCTCAGTTATATTAAAAATGCGTATTAAGATTTTTATGTAAATATAAAAATAAAAAAATATAAAAATAAAGGAAATTTATTAACTCACAGCCGTTAGTTATATTAAGAATTGTGCGCCTTACGGCTCTGCCTTGATAAATTTGTGCGGATTTGCTTGGGGTTGGTTATATTAAGAAATTTGTGCGCTTACTTAAGGCTTTAGTTAAATTAAAAATTTGTGCGCTGCTCACTGAGGCACTAGTTAATTAAAATTTGTGCGTTTGCCGAGTAAGGCTTTATTTTTTAATTAAAATTTTTTTGATACGCGATTACTTCACAGGCTTTTTAGTTAAATTAAAAATTTATTAGTTTCTACTTTGCGGCTTTTTAGTTAAATTAAAAATTTGTGCGTTTACTTAAAGGCTTTATTTTAATTAAAATTTTTGTGCGTTTACCCAAGGCTTTAATTAAAATAAAAAAATTTATTACTGCGTTGCCAAGGCTTAGTTAAATTAAAAATTTGTGCGTTTATAAGGCTTTAGTTAAGTAAAATTGTGTACGTATACTTGCGAAACTTTAGTTAAATTAAAAAAAATTTGTGCGTTTAAGGCTTTTGGATTAAATTAAAATTTGTACGTATACTTTTTAACTTTAGTTAGAGGCTAAAAATTTGTGCGTTTACTTAAGGCTTTAGTTAAATTAAAATTTTATTGCGCGTTACTTCAGGCTTTAGTTAAATTAAAAATTTGTGCGTTTACTTAAGGCTTTAGTTAAAAATTAAAAATTTGTCCGTTACTTAAGGCTTTAGTTAAATTAAAAAATTTGTACACGTATACTTGGCTTTGAGTTTATTAAAAAATTTGTGCGTATATTTGCGGCTTGTAAAGTATATTTATTGTGCATTTACTTTTGCGGCTTTACAGTAAAATTAAAAATTTGTGCGTTTACTTAAGGCTTTTATTAAATTAAAAATTTTGTACCTTTACTTGCGGCTTTAGTTAAATTAAAAATTTGTGCGTTTACTTAAGGCTTTAGTTGATATTAAAAATTTGTGTGTTTACTTGAAATGAGGTTTTAATTATCATTAAGAGTGCTGTGTGCTTAAACCTTTTTTCCTATTTTGTTTATTTTTATTAATTTTTATTTGTTTTTTGTAGTTTTTATTAAAAAAGTTCTTAACCCCTATTTTGTTGCGAAAAGGAGCTTTCAAAATATCTTAAAAATTGTGCGCTCAATGCCTAATGGTGTATCAAACTATTTTGTGCTATAAAAAATTATTGCAGCAACAAACCCAATATTATTAAAAAAAATTGAGCACTTTAACTTATTATTAAATATTTGAGCCGATTTTAATTATTTTTCCTGAACACATTTTTTTTTTTTGTTTTTTTTTTGGTATATTTAAAAAATTGTGCGCTTAAATTTTAATGTTATTAAAAAATTAAGCATTTAAGTTTAAAATGATTTTTGAGTGGAAGGGGGATAGATGGAAGGGATGGATGCATGGAAAAGGAGGATGGATAAAGGGGGATGGATGGAAGGGGGATGGATAGAAGGGGATGGATGGAAGGGTGAGATGGAAGGAGATGGATGGAAGAGGATGGATGGAAGGGGATGGATGGAAGAGGATGGATGGAAGAGGGTCGATGGAAGGGGATGGATGGAAGGGGATGGATGGAAGGGGATGGATGGAAGGGGATGGATTGAAGGGGATGGATGGAAGGTGATGTGTGGAAGGGAATCGATGAAAGGGGATAAATGGAAGGTGATGTATGGAAGAGAATAGATGAAAGGGGATGGATGGAAGGTGATGCATGGAAGGGGATAGATGAAAGGGGATGGATGGAAGGTAATGTATGGAAGGGGATAGACGAAAGGGGATGGATGGAAGGTGATGTATGGAAGGGGATAGATGGAAGGGACATGAGACAATGTGGTGATCGCGGCTGTCCGCCATTTGAACCACCACATTCTGGGTTAAGGAGGGTAGATCGAAGGAAGCCTTCTCTATCCTTCGACCACCTACCTTCTGGGATACCCGCCTCTTACGGGACGCTACCCAGCGGCGGGGGGGAATTGTATTCTACCCCGTCCCCCCACGGGGAAAAACAAAATTAAAACCGAGTGTGGAAGGGTATGAATAGAAGAGTATGGATGGAAGGGGATGGATAGAAGGGGCAGGAGACAATGTGGTGGTCGCGGCAGTCCGCCATTGGAATCACCACATTCTAGATAAAGAATGGTAGGTGGTCGGAGAAAGGACCTCCCACCACCTACCTACTGGGATACCCGACTCTTACGGGACGTTACCCAGCGGCGGGGGGGAATTGTATTCTACCCCGTCCCCCCACGGGGAAAAAATATTAAAACCGAGTGTAGAAGGGCATGAATAGAAGAGGATGGATGGAAGGGGATGGATAGAAGGGGCAGGAGACAATGTGGTGGTCGCGGCAGTCCGCCATTGGAATCACCACACTCTAGATAAAGAATGGTAGGTGGTCGGAGGAAGGACCTCCCACCACCTACCTACTGGGATACCCGACTCTTACGGGACGCTACCCAGCGGCGGAGGGGAATTGTATTCTACCCCGTCCCCCCACGGGGAAAAAATTGAAATAAGTTAAAGCCTAGTGTGGAAGGGTATGGATGGAAGGGGCAGGAGACAATGTGGTGGTCGCGGCAGTTTAAATTTTTTGAACCTTAGTCTAAATGAGAAGTTGATTATTATTCTAAATGTAAATTTCAGTTTTAATTCTATAATATAATATATGAAACTATAAAGATATAAAAAAAATGAGCGCTTAATGCCTTAATTATATTTAACACTTCTGTGCACTAACGGCTTTAGTTGTATTAAAAATTTGTGCGCTTAAACCTTAATAGTATTAAAAAATTGAGCGCTTAAACTTGAAATTATTAGAAATTTGAGCGGTTTTAATTATTTTATATTTTTTTTTCTATTTATATTCTTTTTTTATTTTTCACACTAACATCTAAATAAAATCACAACTCATTTTCTTAAATCTAACTAGTTTTATTTAAATTATATATTTTTTTTATTTTATATTTTTTATTTTTTTTAGATTTTTTATATTTATTAAAAAAATGTTTTGTTTAACTTTATCTGTGCGCTTAAAGCTTTTAACCATTAAGATCATCCATTCTTTGGATTATTATTTTAAACCTAGATAATATTTTTTTGCATTTTATTTTGTTTTTTATTTTTTTTTTAATAAAATGTTGATAAATATTATATAAAATGTTTTCTTATCTTAATTGAGCGTTCAAACTTAAGATATATTGAGGATTCGTCTAAAATAACTAATATCACATCTTTTTGACTTAATATCTATCTAGAGGTCTAAAGGTTTTTACTTAAGTATATTTTTTGATTAAATCTAGCAATTTTTTTAACATTTTTATTGTTTTAATTTTTTTTAGATTTCTAATTTTTTAACCTACTTCTAAAAAAAAGTACTAAGTACTCTACGTAATAGAAATGGTTAAAATTAAGAACCGGCAAACGAGCCGAAAGACCACCTGATGGAAAGTGGTTACTTTCGCCCATACATAAACAACAATAGAGAGAGTTGTAAATGCGTTGCCGGTTGGAATGGGGAAGAGAATGAAGGGAAGGCGATGAATGGAAGGGGGTGGATGGAAGGAACAGAGTGACAATGTGGTGGTCGCGGCAGTCCGCCATTGGAACCACCACATTATGGGTAGGTGGTCGGAGGCGCCTCCTTTAACTTCCGACCACCTACCTACTGGGATACCCGACTCTTACGGGACGCTACCCAGCGGCGGAGGGGAATTGTATTCTATCCCGTCCCCCCACGGGGAGAAAAAATTAAATAAATTAAAGCCGAATGTGGAAGGGTATGGATGGAAGGGGCAGGAGACAATGTAGTAGTCGCGGCAGTCCGCCATTGGAACCACCGCATTCTTGATAAAGGATGGTAGGTGGTCGGAGGAAGGACCTCCCACCACTTAATTACTGGGTTATCCCTTTCTTACGGGACGCTACCCAGCGGCGGAGGAGAATTGTATTCTAACCCCGTCCCCCCACGGGGAAAAATATTAAATTATATAGAAAAAAATGATTTTCTTATCTTAACTGTACGCTTAAAACCTTAAAAATAATGAAGATCCGTCTAAAATATTGCATTAAGTATTGTCTTTTTGTATTATCATTTTTTTATTTGATTTGTTTTTACTTGATTGAAAAAAGCGGCATAGAAGCAGAAGAATCACCTGATGGTAAGTGTATACCTTCGCCCATACACATTTACAACACCAAAGGAGTCATCATTAGATATTTGGCGGTTCGACTTTAACATGATAGTCGCGAATCAGTCGGAGGAAGGACCTCCTACCACCAAACTGCTGGGTTACCCGTCTCTTAAGGGACGGTACCCAGCGGCAGAGGCGAATTGTATTCTAACCCCGTCCCCTCACGGGGAAAAAAAAAAAAAAAAAGGGTTTCTTATGTCAAATGTTCGTTTAAAATTTTTAGAATAATGAAAATACGTCTTAAATAAATACTATTACGTCTTTTTGAATTATTATTTTTTTACTTAACTATACTGTTCAAGTTAAGTCTTACATTTTCTTTACATTTATTTTTGTTGTTTTTTTTTTTAATTTTTTGAACCTACATTTAAATAACATGTATTTAAATTAAAAACTATCTTAATTTATCATTTTTTTTAATTGCTATATATATATTTTTTGATTTTATTATATTTTGAACCTACTAGATTAAAGATCGACTACAAATTTTATCTAATATTCCTAAATATACCTAATAATTAAAATCGATTTTTTTTTTCACATTTTTTTTGTTATTTTTTTTACTTTTTTTTTATCCATAAGTAATTAAAAGGTTGACTAATATTCTTATTAAATTTATGTATAATTTTTTTTTAATTTTAAAGTTTTTTCTTTTTTTTTTCTTTTTTGCATACACAACAAAATGTTGACTAATATTTTTAAGCTTTACTATAATATATATTTTTAACTTTTTTTTTGTTTTAATTTTTTTTTCTCCTTTTTGAATCTTTTGAACAAATATCAAATAATAAAATTAATTAAAAATATGATCAATTTAAAATAGTTATTTAAATTCGATCACATTTTTAAAAATTTTATATTTTTGTCTTAAGCATGTTTTACTACAATTATAACTAATTCTAGCACTAATACATTTTTTTTACATACGTAAAGTTATTGCTAATATTATAAATTATTAAAATATTACAATTCTAAACTACTAATTTACGAAGCGTGTTCACGTCTGTGGCTTCTAAAATCGACATCTGAAAAAAATTATAGCACCTTAAACCTAGTTTATGTAAGATATCAAAAACATAATATTATAAAATTACTGATTTATGAAAAATTAAAAGACTATAGTAATGAATGGACATAAAACAGTACGCACTGAAATTTTCATATATAGGTGGGAGAATAATAATAACTATTTTCCCCGTAAATACGTAAACAACGCGTTGTCTTTAGAAACGTATATGTCACTTCATATAAACATGGATTTCAAACTATGGTAGTGTGTGTAACATTTATTTTATTAATTTAATATACTTTTTATGCATTATTTAAAAAAAACGTAGCATTCTGCACTCCTACGCTATATAAACTATAAGTGTGCCAAGTTTCATGCTCCTCTGTCCGCGTAATATTCGTAAAAATGGGTACAAAGCTTTTGTTTCACGCATATATAGATAATATAAGTAATATCCCGTGTATCAGACAGGAAAACACGAAACACTAGACAGTGTTCACTGCTTCCAGCCCAAATTCCACACATTGCCTATTGTGTAGCGGAACTCAACGCCGCGCCTTGTCTTACCCAGTATCTCTATCATATAGAGTATTATCATCATCAGTCCCAGTAGGAATCGAACCCACAACCAATTGCGTTTACATCCAGAAGCCACCTAATATAGCGTGAAATTTATTGTACATCCATAATCATCATTACAAATAACACACATAATTATAAAGATCAAAAAACCCGACTGAACCAATTTTTCAAATTTAGGAAGCAAATACAAATAAAGTAAGCTGTAAAAGCTAGTTATGTGTTATATATTTGAAATGTGCTAATTGAATCCTTTCATTTGATACCCCACACGGTACCTATCAACGATTTTTTGTTTTTATTCATAACGTAATTGCCTCTAGAGGGCGCCATATTGAATTAAGAGTGACGTCACATATCTAAGAACACTTGGAGTATCAATATCTATCTAACGTCACCTTAACTATATCCAGATACATGGGTTTGGAAGATATGAGGTAACAAAGAATATTACAAACATACCTGATACACGCGAAAAATATAACCCTCCTCTGATAGTTGGGTAAAAAGAAAAAAGGCATAGGAAATAAATGGAGAATTAGCTAAAATCAACTGTAAAATTGATCTCGATTTCGAGAAAGTGGAGAGCAGAGTATCTTGTAAATAGAAGAAATAAATATCCTATATTATGGGAAGGAACTGCTAACTCAAGTCACTTTCCGCCCAAAATTGAAACATTGCATGTTGAGATTGGAGGAAGTCAACGCTCACTTTGGTCTTACCATAGTGGTAAAATATATATTTTCAATACAATAAAGTACCCAAGTGAGAATAGAACCATGATGAATGATGAATGAGATAAATGAGATCAATCGCATTCACAATGAGACCCGCTGTCTCATCGCGCCACGATGGCCTTATGTCCTCATATACATTTCGGTATAAGTTAGGACTTTATGGATGAGAGAGAATTGGGTCAAGTATTCAGAAGTCTTGAAAATATGTCAAACCATTAAAATTGGTCAGGTAATTTGGCTGCAACTTTGACCTCGATTTTGACCTTGACTTTGACCTTGATTTTGACTTTGAATCAATGCTATGGAACATATTTTCAAGTAAGTACAAGATTTATACGTTATATGTACTATATGTACCTGAGAAAATAGCACAAAAAATTAGGTATCAAAAATCATAAATTATAAATGTACATTTAATTACGCATATGATGTAGAGTAAAAAGGCTTTCATTGACTACGATTGTTGTTTGGGTGTAGGCTACGAGTTACGGTAGGTCAGTGTCTAGTACGCCCTGAGCGGCTGAGGGGGATGGACGTATGCTTCTCATTTCAAAAAAAAAACTGAAAAAATAACCTTTTATACTTTTTCATATGAAAGAAGTTATGGAAAATTTCAAAAAAATCATGTTTACTAACTTTTTTTGGCAAATTTCGAAGATTTTAAGGAATTTTCTTGGGAAATAGTACGGACGGATTTTCAGTTGAACGAACCTTAGCATGTAGGTCAGTATGCCTCGAGAGGCTGTACGGAGTAGACGTGTATCGCTCTGTTTAAGCGAGTGCTAATATTTACGTATTTATGTACGTAAATGTTTGGAATAGTCCTGAAGTTTGGTAGATATTTAAAATACTGTGAAATATTTGTTCTCTTGTCTCATATTAAATTAAAATGGAAGAAAATTTGAAAAAAGAAAATTTTCAATTTCTTTTAAAAAAAAATTGGGCGAATATGAAAAAAAAATTTTGATAAAAGGTAGCAAATGAGATGAAGGACCACCAGGATGGTGATTAGTAACCTTCCCAATGGCCATCTACAACACCAGAGGAATTGTAAATGCGTTGCTGACCTAGAGTGCACTGCTGGAAAGGAAAAGACTCTAGTGCCCAAGACAGGCTATTGAAATTCTACATTCTGGAGAAAGGATAGGTGCGAACGTGAGAGAAATTCGGGGATTCTAAAAGATAAAAGAAATATTTATAATTATAAGTTAATATATGAACCCTTGGATCCCTTTCCATGTGGACGGAAGCATATGAAAATTAGCATACCTATAGTATTCATGGATGAGAAGTGTAGAAAACCAATATTTTTATCTCAATATTTTATCTGAAGTATATTAAATTAATAAAATAAATATGTGGAGAACGGAAATCTTTACAGAACGGAGTGCCTTCACACTAGGTTCTCAGGTTTCCTCTGCCTACCCTGCTATGGGCGGGATACAACGTGAAGGTCCAAAATAAATATACTCAGACTAATTTACATATATTTTTGAAATACATGAAACATGGAAACGAAAAACTTACAAGTCAATGGGACCAGTATTTTAAATAGTGAATCTATTATATACAAATAATTTCTTTAACAATATAACGTCATATATTTATAGCGATACACCGAATTTATTATTTATCCCTACTAACATTATAAATATGAATGTATGTTCGCTTGTTACGCTTTCATGCCAAAACTACTCAACGGATTGTCATGAAATTAAAAAGGATATAGAATATTTTTATAAAAAAATATATATATTTTGGCAGACATGATTGTTTGTCAAAAAAATTAAAAACCTAGCTACTTCCGCCACTCAGCTCGCAATGCTTCAATTCAGCGGAAACGGGGGTCTTAAAAGAACGGAGTTACCCATTACCTAACTTGCTTTGTGCGGGATACAGCATAATCGCCCAAATTTCACGGAAGATTTGGGACTTCCCGTGGGCGTCAGCCAGTGGCGGTAGAGGAGGAGTACCGTCAGGTTTTAGTGGGTATACAGACGGCCTCTTTACAGCCGGTCCGGAGTTCCACATAACCCGTCCCGAGTCCCCGATCGGATTTCCTCACGTTAAAAAAATAAATAGACGCCTGTCATGGCGCAGAGGCACAAGCGTGCGACTGTAAACGCGACAGGTCGTGGGTTCGATTCCCACTCCAGGATATGTAAGTATTTTCATTTTCTGGGTTTGGTAACAAGGCAAAGCGCGGCGTTGAGTTCTCGTTTGAGAACTCAGCACGCAATGCCTCAATTCGGCGGAAAGTGGGGAACGGATTTTTTGTAAGAGAACGATGCGTCTTAACACTAGGTTCTCAGATTCCCTCTGTCTACCCTGCTATATGCGGGTTACAGCGTGAAGTTAAAAAAAAGAAAATAAATAAATAAATAAAAAAATAAAGAATACAGCGTGATGACAAAAAAAATATATTATCAATTCACAAATGAGTTTTATATATAAAGGACCAACACGATAGTTTTCTAAAGGTCAAGCGAAATACAATACATTTTAGTTAACGAACTTCTACCGTTTATTACACGTGAAATTCATTTACGAAGCTCTCGAACTTTCTATTGGTTAAAATATTTGTAATCTCGTTGTTCTATTTCAGCAACGTTGGTGCATTTTCTGCACTTTGTGTTGCTTTATTTACATCAAACTTGTTGTTGTTCAAATATTTGATCAAGTCCCTAAAATTTATAGGAAAATTTCTAAGGTAATCTAAAAAATTGTGACATATTTTAGTTAGCTATTAGTTTTGTGGTCATTTTAGTAAGACAAATTGAGTTTCGCTCGTACATGTTATATTTAAAAGTTTATGTGTAAAGATATTTATCATAAAGATTTTATTTTATATACGGGTACATCGTTGTCGCGTTAACAACGCGTTGCCTAGCAACGTATATGTTTTATATAAACATAGTAGTGTGTGTAACATTTATTTCATTAACTAAATTCATTATTTGTGGCTTATTTAAAAATATATATTATGATTGTGCACTTCTTCGCTGCATAAACTATAAATGTGCCAAGTTTCATGCTCAGTCCGCGTATTTTTCGTAACAAGGGGGACAAAGTTTTTGCTTCACGTATTAATACAGATATATTTCACATCACTCGCAAGGCTTTCGGAATCTAACTTTCATTTGCCATAGCCTTGCTTACATTTAAAAAAATAAATTTATTCACTCATTTTTTTATAACGATATTCTCCCACCTAATACAAAATTTGTATAAAATATGATGAAAAATGTTGAACAGAGTGACTTACCACTTTAATCTCCATACACGCTAAATAAATAAAGAGAGATAGACAGTTTTAACTTACTTGCTAGAGCACGGGCGGCTTGGGCGCGCTGGTAACGGCGATACCGTCTGTATAGTCGAAACAGGAAACACACAACGGGGTGGCTGAGGATGTTGAATACCATCGTAAGGCACATACTCTATATAAAAACAGAAAAATATATTGTATATATATGTATGTATGTATATATATATATATATATATATATATATATATATATATATATATATAAATATATAAATATATATGTATGTATATATTATATATATTTGTATGTATGTATATGTTTTTTTTTTCTATCGTACTATATTCGCTTGTTACTTACTCATCCACCTCTTGCGGTAGACTGGAAGAGATCTCTCTTAGAGATAAGTCCACCTTTGTGAACTAAAAATTATTTTTTATGTGCAATAAAGAATATTATATATACCATATGACTTTATTCGTCATCAGACGAAACGCCTTAGTTATCCTTGGATTCACCGTGCGGGTGCCCATCACGTTGCAGAGAGAGGAGTTTGGAGAGTGCCTGGGACTCACGACACAACGTGTAGGTTTAAGGGGCCCCTTTTAACGTTCACAAACACTGTCCGCGCTCTTCTCTCTACCTAACTTCATTTGAAAATATCATATGTATATTTTGTAAATGATGACAATTTTTCATTTTAGTTGACAGTAACGATATTGTATTGGATTTAACAAGTGTTTAGTTATACTATGATTGTGACTTCAACTTCAAATGAAATTTATGTTTAAATAGTTACGCTGTAACATATGAGCATATATGCGCCTGTCGTGGCGCAGAGGCACAAACGTGTAACTGTAAACACGACAGGTTGTGGGTTCGATTCCCACTCCAGGAAATGTTAGTATTTTAATTTCCTGGGTTTGGTAACAAGGCAAATCGAGGCGTTGAGTTTCGCCACTCAACACGCAATGACTCAATTTGGCGGAAAGTGGGGAACGGAATTATTGTAAGAGAACGGAGTGTCTTAACACTAGGTTCTCAGGTTCCCTCTGCCTACCCTGCTATATGCGGGATACAGCGTGAAGTTAAAAAAAAAAAAGAAAAAGTATGAGTATAGAATCAAAATCGGCAATCTTTTTTGCGTGGTTTTTTTGAGTGATTTACCTTTATTAGTTTGTTTAAAATTTTAAACTGTATGTACGTTATATATACCAGTGGCGAGAAGTGAAAATTTTAGTTAGGCAAGCCGGTATATATATTTAGTGAAGCCGGTAATTCTTAGAGAAGCCGGTATAGTTAGAGAAGCCGGTATAGTTAGAGAAGCCGGTATAGGATGTGAAGGTATTGAGTAATTTCACTATCAAATTTTGGCGATGAATTTTGACCTTTATTTGTTTAGATCTTTAAGATGTCAGAGCTTGTTTTTTTTTTTGCAATTAAATGCCCAATATTTTCCTGGTGACCTGTTTTTATATTTTTATTAGCTCTCACACCTTACTTGACTTCGTTTTTTTGCAAATTTCATTACAATTTGAGCTCCACATTTTCTTGGTGACTTTTTTTTTAGGTATCTTACTTGTACTTACTTTGAAAAGATAGGTAAGCCGGTAGTAACCGTGTTGTGTGGACACCTCGCCACTCATATATAAATACGTTACATTGTCCTTGACACGGAAAGAAATTCTCTTAAAACTTTACTATTTATTTATGTTTATTTACTATATTTTTTGACCTATTGTCGCTTTTGATTCTATACGGATCAATTTTAATTGCTTATTAACTAAGGACAGAATAAAATTTAGAAAGATATAAAAAATTGAACACAGTGAGTGAGACAAGAATAAAAATAAACAATAAAGTATAAAAGTAACTTGATAAAAATGTATGGCTTAATTATAAAGACAGTTTCGATAGGCGCGGGTTCGAATCCTGCTGTGTTCAAATTATTTACCTTTCTATGTACATTTACAGGTGATTTGAAAAGAAAATTATAAAAAAATAAATCTTTCTATATCTATATGTATGGCTTTTAGTGAATGATTAAAATAGCTATATCCCATCATGATATTAACTACCCACTATCTCATCCCAACATCTATCTATAAGCTAAACTTCATAAAAATATGTTCAGTCATTTTACCAACACTAAATTAAATAATCTTCGATGAAGTTAATGAAATACATGAACATTTACAAATAAATCTTATATTCGATTAATTTTATACTGACCTTATAGTAAAGCGCCATGTACTTGACCATTCTGATATATTTGTATATTACAAAGGTCCTCGGTGGTCGAAACGGTACCAAAAGAAAATGGGCTCCGATTATTGGCACCTAAGTAAAAAAAAGGCCTCAGACGTATTAAAATATATTTTTTAAACCACAAATAACTATTTCATTAGCTTTAACTAAGCCTATCAATAATAACTTTGAAGAAAAATATAGTACGAAAGACTTTCTGAGAATAATTTAACTATATTATTTACGTCTGTCATGGCGCAAGGGCACAAGCGTGCGACTGTAAACGCGACAGGTTGTGGGTTCGATTCCCACTCTAGGAAATGAAGTATCTTCATTTTCTGGGTTTGGTAACAAGGCAAAGCGCAGCGTTGAGTTCCGCCACTCAGCACGCAATGCCTCAATCTGGCGGAAAGTGGGGAACGGAATTGTTAAAAGAGAACCGTGTGTCTTAACACTAGGCTCTCAGGTTCCCTCTTATCTTATGTGCGGGATACACCGTGAAGCTAGAAAAAAAATTGTAATAATATTTACATTATATTTAAAACTTACCAGGATCAATGGAGCTTTGACGGCCTCTAGAAGGTCTAAAATTATTTGTTTTTTATTTTCACCTAGGATGAGCAATCCCACTGTCACGACGCCGACGTCTACCACGTAATCTGTTAAAGATAAAATTTTAATAATAAAAAAACTACTAACTTACTACCTGTCGTGGCGCAGAGGCACAAGCGTGAAACTGTAAACGCGACAGGTGGTGGGTTCGATTCCCACTCCAGGAAATGTTAACCTTTTCAATTCCTTGGGTTGATAACAAGGCAAAGTGCGCCGTTGAGCTCCGCCACAGCATGCAATGCCTCAATTCGGCGGAAAGTGGGAAACAGAATTGTTGCAAGAGAACGGAGTGTCTTAACACTATGTTCCCTCTGTTTACCCTGCTATATGCGGGATAAGGCGTGAAGTTAAAAAAAATAATAATAACGATTTACGAGCTTATACGCACTGTCGACTAGTTGCCGGCGACCGAAAGGAGTTCAGAGAGAGGTTTCAAACGGAAGCGTTCATACTGCTAGCAATTAAATCGGTGAGTGCAGAAACAAAAAAAGCCGCATCTTGCCTTTCTAAGCTAGTTTAACTCGATTACGATTTTTTACATTTTTTGTGACTTACGTTGTTTCTGCATTCACCGATACAATTGTTGTAACGACTTAACACCACTCATAACAAGGACCAAGTCTTCCGACACTTAAAAATGGGAATAGAATCAATAAAGCTATTTGGAATTTATCGAGTGCCGAATATTTCTTTTTTTTTTTATGGATAACGTGGTTACCTTCGCCCATCAACATCTACACCACCAGACATGTTGTAGATGCGTTGCCTAGAGGATACAGATGAAAGGGGAGGATAATGTAGTAGTCCGCTATCGGAACCACCACATTTTTGGGAGAGGATGGGTGGGAAAGAGGAAAAATTTGGCTTACATGCCATCGAACCGGAACACATCATAAAATATTTGGTGGTTCGTCTTTGACATGATAGTGGTCGCGAGCTAGACGGAGTACGAACCTCCTACCACCAAACTACTGGGATACCCGCCTCTTACGGGACGCTACCCAGCGGCGGAGGGGAATTGTATTCTAACCCCGTCCCCTCACAGGACAAAACCCCGTCCCCTCGCAGGACAAGCCCTGTCCCCTGACAGGACAAACCCCGTCCCTTCCCAGGATGCTAATTTTAATAATAATATGCTTGTATTTTCTGTCACTCGGCTCGGTTTTCTGGCCGACGACCCAGTGCGTAAGCTTCTATTTAAACTATAGTAAGGTACAATCGCCGGCGACCGAATTGTCGGCGACGAATTCACAGTACGATATCATCTAAAGTATTTATATATATGTGTATAGTAGATTTAATATATATACAAACAAACATATGAATATATGTTTGTTTGTATATATATTTCTTTTTATTTATGTATTTATGTTATTTATATTTATTAGTAGTTTTGTTTTTTTCTCTATCTCTCTTTTATTTCTGGTCATTTCACAGATGCTCTATCCCGCTGTTATGCACTCATCCACTTCCACGGGTTGACTGGTAGAGATCTTTTTTAAAGATAAATCCACTTTTTTGTACTAAATTTTATGTGTGTCTTTCTTTTATGTTTTTTTAAGAGCAATAAAGAATATAAAGAGTATAAAGAGTGCGTATAAGCTCTAAGCCCTTACATAAAATATTCAAAAAACTACGAGTAATAAAAAATACCAAAAAGTAGTAAATAAATATTAATAGCTACTCAATAACTACTCGCCAGATCCGAAATAAGTTTAAATGGCACAGTTTAAATTTTAATTTTTTTTTTTTTTTTTTTTTTTTTTTTTTTTTATGGATACCGGATGGCAAACGAGCAGAAGGACCGCCTGTTGGTAAGTGGTTACCTTCGCCCATGAACATCTACAACACAAGAGATGTACTAGATGCGTTACCAACCTAGAGGATACAGATGGAAAGGGAGGACAATGTAGTAGTCCGCTATCGGAACCACCACATTTTGGGGAAAGGATGGGTGGGAAAGGGGAAAACCTGGCTTACATGCCATCGAACCGGAACACATCATAAGATATTTGGCGGTTCGTCTTTGACATGATAGTGGTCGCGAGCCAGACGGAGGACGAACCTCCTACCACCAAACTAATAATATATTACTACTGTTTTTATATTATTTAAATGACTTTAATGATTTTTTATAAATAAAGTAGGTTTGATGTGGACCAATTTCAAATTTAGGTAAATCCGACGAGTTTTTGAGTTATTCGTAACAATTTTACCTTTAAGTTTTAATTAAAATCTTAATTATTCGACGAATTCAAGGAAATTTTCAATATGTAATAAAAATATACTTACAGAATATTAAAAACAGGCATATGATGATCGGCATCGTGAACACCCAGTGCTTGCCATAAGGATTCAACCAGAGCCTATATAAGATTAATTATTTAAATTAGTGAGGACTGTCGTGGTGCAGAGGTACAAGCGAGTGACTGTAAAGGCGAGAGGTTGTGGGGTCGAGTCCCACTCCAGGAAATGAACATATTAAATAATATTTAATTGTTTAATTTCCTCGCTCTAGTTTAAGGCAAAGCGCGGCGTTGAGTTCCGCCACTAAGCACGCAACGTCTAAATTCTGCGGAAAGTGGAGAACGGAATTGTTAAAAGAGAATGGAGTGTCTTAACACTAGGTTCTCAGGTTCCCTCTGCCTACCCTGCTATATGCGGGATACAGTGTGAAGCTATAATAAAAAAATGTTAAGTAATATGATAAAATAAATTAATAACGTCTGACTATAAACGCGATTAGTTGTGGGTTCGATTCCCGTTTGGGGTATTAATTATATTTAAATTGTATTCATTTTCTCTGGCAAGGCAAAGCGCGACGTTCAATTCCGTCCCTTAACTTTATATATCGAATTAAAAAATGAAGAACAAGAATTATGGCATTGCGTGCTGAGTGGCGGATTTCAACGCCGAGTTTGCCTTGTTACCAGTAAATGAAAATACTAAACTTTTTAAATTTCCTGGAGTGGGAATCGAACCCACAACTTGTTGCATTTACATTCGCACGTTAGTGCCTTGGTGGTCTTCTAGCGAAAATTTCTAGCGAATAACTTTATGTATATTTCTACTTATATTTTACAATGGTTTTTAACTATATCATATCATTGGTTACGCTCGATAAGATAGAGTGCGGCGTTAAGTTCCGACACTCAGCAATGTGTAGATTTCGTCTTAACACTAGTTTTGGACAAAGGTAAATGCGTTTTTGTACGTACGGAAAATATTTGCTCCGGTGAATTCGATAGCTAGCGAAACCGGCTAATAGGACAGATGGTATTACCCAGCCCACCAAGCATACCCACTTGTTGAATATTTGCTTTTTCGCCCGTACCTGATCAAAATAATAAGTTATGATAAAGAGGGAATGTGTTGTTTTTTTTTTAGTTTTGAAGTTTTAAAGTGTTAATCAGACACTTAGGAAACGAAAAACAGCGGGACACAGCTAACAACAAAAATAAATTGTAATAATCGTAAAAGAATTTCGACACAGCCGGATATAGAACGCATGGCTTAGTGGTTAAAGCGCTTGGACGGTTTCCAAGAGGCGCGGGTTCGAGTCCCAGTACGTTCAAATTTTTATAAGTTTTCTCAATACGTTCTTTTTATTATTTATTTATAAAAAAAGTTGATAATTTAATTTGACGTTTGACAGACTACACCTAAGTCAGATATTAATAAAAAGTTCACCTCAGTTGCAGAAGGCAGAAGTTTTTTATGTGTGAATAAATAAGAGATAAAAGGCGAAATTATTTTGCCCACTTAGTTAAGGATATAAAAGGACACCGTAGCGCAGTACAACGGCTGTTAACACCATTAGTTGTTGGTTCGATCCCGACTCGGGCACGTTTAAATTATTTATATCGGGCGGAAAGTCAAGAACGGAGTATCTCAACACTATACTTTCTCTAACTCTAAAACAGTTATAGCTATGACACTTGCCAATTTGTCAAGCCTGACTTCGGAATCCATGGCCACCATGTTATACCACATCATCCAAAACAAATTATCTATAAACAACGCAGTAAAGAATCGTGTGTGTACTTGTATTCTGGATGCTTGCATTACTCTGAAAAATATTTAAACGTTAAAATCATAATAATAAAATCCATAATTTCCTTAACATAAGCTATGAAAGTAAACTACTGTCGTGGCGCAGGGCACAAGCGTGCGACTGTAAACGCGACAGGTGGATTCGATTCCCACTCCACGAATAAAAGTTTAGTTTTCATTTCCTGGGTTAACAAGGAAAAGTGCGGCGTTGAGTACCGCCATTCTGCACGCAATGCTACCTCAATTCATCGGAAAGTGGGGAACGGAGTGTCTTAACATTAGGTTCACAAGTTCCCTCTGCCTACCCTTCTATATGCGGGATACAGCGTGAAGCTATGTTATGTGTTGGATAACTTTTTACTGGGTGGAGCAATTTTGATTATAATTTTGGATAATGATAGCTACATTTAAATTTACTTAAGATTTGAGCTTTTAAGTTATTTTTAATAATGTTATTTTTAGTGCTTCTTCTTCTGTTTTCTTTTTTTGTTAAAATTTTTACTATAATTAAACGCTAATTGACGTCTCTAGGTTCTTGAGCTATATATTAAGATAATACATACAGATATTTTTCTTTAAAATGTAAAATATATTGTAAGATATATTTAAAAAAACAAATTATGAATAAAAATATAATATTGGCTTGCAGTGTGTTGTAGTTCAAGTCCGAATTTGGTAAAATTGCTAACATTTTTTTTTATTATAAAAAAATTGATTACTATATATTATATATATAAATTTATATTATATTAGATATACATATTTAATATATCTTAATAACATAGATATACATAGATAGAGCGCTGCGCTAAGTAATTATTTTTTGCACATAATGGATTGAAAAGCTACTCTGCCCTCGATGCTCTTTGCTTCTTTTGCAATTATAAGTCCGTACCAATCGTGAATAAGTTGATAAGTCGATTTGCATTGAAAATTTATGTTATTTCCAAATAACTATGTTTAAAAATTCAAGTAATTCGAACAGTTTTAGGTATTTTATACAATAAAAGTCAAATTTATAGATATAACTTGAACTTAAACATGCAGGTCCTGAAAAGTATATATTTTCAACTTATCATTATTCAGTTATTCACGCTTGGCATGCCACGCATTCATTCGCTGTGCAATCGCTTTTTATGCAAGCTTTTTTCAACAAAAACTAAATATTGATAAATTTAAAGTAACATTTTTTCGCTTTTCCAGTCTTACTAAAACACATAGCGTTCAGTTTGATTAATATTGTGCCTCTTTATGTAAAAGAAATCCTGAAACAAAAAACATTAAAAAGGATGATTGTTAAAGCATTTCAGAACTTACCTTATCAAAATAATTAAAATTGTGGCGATTACAATTAACAATAATAATGTGTATGACGAAGCAGATATTATATCTTTAATGAGTTTCTTGTACTGAAAAAAAAAGAATTCATTACTAAAAATATCTTTATATTCAAATTAAAAAAGTTTGATGGGATGTCACATAAATCTGTAGGAAAGATTGAGATAGTATGTATGAACTGCCCACAGTAATTTTTATTTAGATTAGGTTAGACTATTTTAATTTAACAAATCCTTTGGAAGCTAAAAGCAGCTCAAATTAAAAAAAAATCATTATTATACATAAAGAATTCCTATGAAATATTGACAATTCAAACAATACAAGTCATTTCATGAAATGTAGTAACAATTCAGCTTTAGATAATTTTGAAAGTGGGGAACGGAGTGTTGTAACACTAGGCTCTTAGGATCCCTCCGCCTACTCTGCTATATGCGGGATAAAGCGTGAAGCTAAAAAAAAGAAAAAAAAACAAAAAGATCATTTTCAAAAACGATTAATTTTACGATATAACCACGACATATAAATTTTCTATGTAATGTTTTAGCATTATTCTATGTATTTATTATTCATATTTTACGAAATAACTATATATATATATATTATATGACAATAAAATCTTAAAGGATAATATCAG
>JAKGSA010000905.1:32985-86340 GCA_033558755.1 Philaethria dido
TACTTTTTTGTAACTTCCCGGTGAACGCCTTTCCCGACTAAATATTCGGGACAGACCTGCGTCTGGGACTTTCCGGCAGGTATGGAGTCCCAACACATACGTCCATCAAAGGTCCTTGGGCAGTACATTGTTGTATGGTCTGGTAAAAGATTAGTTTACACTCTAGAGGCATTATGTGCTACAAGCATTATGTCCTACTCATGTACAGCTCATATCGCACTTTTAGTACTATAGTGACTATTTAAAAAATATCATTTTTTGAGAAACGTCAATATAGATTTGTACATTTAAGTTTGTTATAAAGAAATGTGTTTTCTTCAATTATATTTTAATTTATAGCTTTGTTTTAAACGAAGTTGATAAAGATAAATTATTGTCGTGAGTCGTTTCGCGGCATAAAATCAAAATCATGATTTATTTTTTTTTAACTTCACGCTGTATCCCGCATATAGCAGGGTAGGCAGAGGGAACCTGAGAACCTAGTGTTAAGACACTCCGTTCTCTTACAATAATTCCGTTCCCGACTTTCCGCCGAATTGAGGCATTGCGTGCTTTTTGATTAGGTCCCTATAATTCCAAATGTACGATATGGTTTTGATAAACCTAACTTAAATAATAATTTAACAAAGAAAGGAAACCGACTTCAGATTATTTTAATTACTTATATAATATGGTCATGAAGATGTAAGAATGGTAGAAAGGAGACATTTCATGGAAAATAGTATGAAGAGAAAATTGACAAAAGACAGCAGATAACACGCCACCTTGTGGAACATCTAAAATTTATAGAGCCGGCAGTAAGTTTTGAAACCAATCAACCACATAAGGAGACCAACGTGTAGAAAATTAGGAATGACAAGCATCATTACAGTGGATTTCTGATCGTTCATACCCATTCTAATATAACAATATTAGTAACATATTCATAACCTACTAATTATGAACATGCTTCTTTGTTGATGAGAAAAATTCTCTAGGATTGAGGATAGAAAAGAAAATATAGATATTGAACGGTATTCGTAGGAAGATGAGAAATTGATTATGTGGATAATCTTGTTTTTTCATAAGTATCAAATCAAAATTAAAAATAGATTTTCTTATGCATATTTAATCAATTCAATTTATTAATTGAAACTCAATTTGACTTGGTCAAAGTATTGATCTTTCATCAAGTGTAGAATCATCAGGTAAATGGGTTATCAGTGGGGGAATAATACAATACAACAGCATATACGAATATAAATGTTTTCTGATCGGCCATGTTTTATACATTATTGATATGGCGAAGTTGGAATGTGCCTAATTATATCGATGTGTGTTTTAATATTTAAAATATCTCCATTTATCCAATATAGTTGATGGAATACAGCACACATAATATTTATAAATTTAGTTATATTTATAAGTTGTCTTGATTTGATTCCCTTTCGAACAGCAACAATAACGGTTCTTGGATGCGATATATGTTAGTACATACATATTTTCCTTGTCTTACCTGCATGGTGCAAAATATACATGAACACGACACCTATTATTGAAGAATTAAATGAAATGACGTATAAGAATATTCAGGTCGAATCCAAATTAAATGCAAGTGTTGAGAGATTCACACTGGAACTTACTATCGTCAGTATTATTGATAAATTTTTCAGTGTTGAAGTGCTTAATTCCATCGGAATTAAGACACTCTTCTCTAGTGTCTCGCATTTTCAAATAGTCGAGGTCCTCCTCTTGTTTCGGAAAGCCAACTCTCCTTATTTTACTAAAAAGAATTCTTGACAGCATCTGTTAACCCAACAGAAACAAAAACAGTCAATAAATCAGAAATAATAATAATTTCTGTTTCATGGCTTTTATATTCACGTTATCGACAGTTTAGGTGTTGTATAAAAATAATGAAATACCCAATATTTACAAATGATTGACCTAAAGATATTTGGGTAAATATATTCAAGTGCTTTTTAAATAAAAACGTTTTTATGTGTACAATTAGATTTATTAAGCACGTTTTACAATATATAAATAATGGTGTTCATTCCTCTTGAGAAATTTCAATATTTGCGAGAGCGGTAGCTTGAGCAGATGTTTTCTTACTATATTGTAAATACCCTATTATCTGCAATACTAGTTTGGCTAGGATTTTTGTCTTTTTTTTCTTGCTTGGCTTCAAAGATATATTAAGAATATTCTTGACTTTATATACCCATGGTATAATACATCTGAATCAAATCAAAATTAAAAACATATTTTCTTATGCATATTTAATCATTTTTGTTTATAAGTAGCCAATTCTGTTGTATTATTAAGAAGATTCTTGATTTAATTATATCAATTCGATGTCTTCTTAATTTCGACTCAAATAAAACTGTCATCTTCAGTTTATCTCTAGCATGGATAAAGAGTAATTTAAAAAATTAAAATCGAATATCTATTAACATAATTAACTACTGCTAGCTGCAACGCCATCTTCAGGCATATTGAAAGAGATGATACCATTTCTAATTATTAAATTTCTGTAAATTTTTAGAAATAATTTGATTGTTCTTGACTGTTTGTAATTCAGGAACATCATTTTCTTAAGCTCGCCAATAATTTTTGATTTTCTTGTTCAATCTGTTGATCTTAGTCTAAAATAGACCTGAATCTTGATGACTGAAAAATTTGTTATTAATTATGTATTTGGATCTTCTTTTTCAAATAAGATCTTACTTGAATTTATCAATAATAAAAATGAGTAAATAAAGAAATTGTCATATTATGTTCCAATTTTTGTATTATTACATTAATTTTTTTATTTATATCTGTGCATTTATTTGTTTTTAAGCCACAATTTAAATCTTAACTTGTTTCTATTAAAAATTCTGCCTTCGCAATCGCACTCGCCATTTTTAATCATCTAGTACTGATTCAGAATATTCTTTATACATCACTTTGAGTTAGTTGTTCATATTTGTTCATCTGCAATATACAGCTCTTTAATATTTGACGATTTTCTAAGTGTAAACTGTGTTCACTCTATTATAGAGAAATGATACTGAAAACAAATATTTCAAAAATAATTAAGAAAATTGTATAACTTTCAATTCAAGGCATTACGACTACACTATCAAGCTTCTATCTGAAACGAAACAGGCCAAAACACAGCGCTTGTTTTTAATATACTAGTATTTCACTCTTATGAAACGTGAACACTTATTTTTTAATTTTAAAAATGATGTATGTAGAATCAAATATTGACTTACAGAAATATGATAAAATGATTATGAATCACAATTTTAAAATGACAGCGACGTAGCTCAAAAATTTACGATTTTTGTGGAAACCAAAGAATCTTATTACATTAAAGAGGTCATCGTGGGACTGTAATTTCAATACTCAACACGCAATATTTTGATTTCGGTGTAGAGTTGAATGTCTTGGCGGTGTTTTTGGCTACTCTTCTTTGAATAATAATTAATAAATTGCATAAAGCTTTTCTAAGATTCTCTGGTGAGTATGCGACAAAATTGTTGAGTTATGCCGTTCTTGCGTTTTAAATATATATGTAGTTGCCGTTTGGTAACTATTACATTTTTTATTAAATTTTACCTTTTTTGTGGATATTAATTAAAACGAAACTTATATGAATATCTTCTTGGATAGTTACTATAAATTCCTTTGTATTTGCTGTTATAAAGTTGATGTTCGGGCGGACTCAAGTGATGCTAGCTTATATTAAAGAAAAAATCTTGTTGAAACGAGAATATATAGTTATATATATTAATATAAAAAATATATTATCAAATATACAAACATGATACAGATTTGAGAGCCCCTTTTCTTTAAACTTAGTCAATCTTTTATATCTACTGAGAAATTTAAAAACGTTTTAATAAAAAAAAATATGTAATATGTAACGCATGTGAAGAGAGTGGTTGAGGTTTGAATTTTCGTCGAATATAAAGTAAAAAAAAAAGTTCGTTAAGTGAAATATGAAATGACTTACCAAACTCCTTTCAGCCAAGCTCGCATGATGCAGTGAATGCGTGAAGATAAGAGAAGAATGGGTACATATGTTAATAAATAGGAGAGGATTAATGGGAAAATTAATGGGAAAATTAATGGGAAAATTAAAGAGAAATTAATGGGAAAATTAGTTAGAAAAATAAAGGGAAAATTAAAAGGGAAATTAATGGGAAAATTAAACGGGAATTCATTGGAAAATTAATGTAAAAAATGATATGAAAAATACTGGGAAAATTAATGGGAAAAGTTTTATAAATGGGAATGTTTGGGTGGATGGATGGATGGATGATTGGATGGATCTTTATATGAGACACGAAGATACTGTAAGTAAGGATCAAATGTTACACAAAATTTTAGTGAAATGTTGATGTCGACACTGATAGTACATAGAAGTATCAAACGACTACAAAAGGAAAACTTTAAAAACTGGTAAGCAATAGGGAAGACGCAAAAATATTATTATAAACGATATATGATTAAAATTATTAAAAATGTAAAAAACTACAATGTTTTTAATCTCGATTATTTTGTTTTGTAGTACTAATTTTTGTCTGTGTTTACTTAAAAGAAAATGTTTCCTTAAATATCATTTAGCGTTAGTGACGTCACAGGCTATGTCACTCATTCAACATAATTCGACTGGCTATGGACGTTTGGGACGTCATCAGAACTATTGGCCATTTCTCACGCGCTTATTTCAATGGTTACTTTGAAACTATGTTTTTATGAACTGTCTATTTTATAAGTAATCCTTTAATAAAATAAATGCATCTTCCCTATTGTGACAAATGTATGTGTATGTTTTCTATGACATTTACTTTAAATCATTGAAAAGAAGTAAATCAACAATCTAAGAAAGTAAATATGAAATAGCACAAATCACATAATAGAATCTTTTCACTCAGTTGATTCGTTCGTTGTTCGAACCACAGAAGAGGCGTGAATAGATTGATAAATCGATTTAAATTTACAATTTCCTAAGCATTTTTGGATTTAGGATTCATTTTTACAGGTTTTAAGATTAATTTATTTGTTTGATGGATTTATGACTAAATCAAATGAATCAAGCAAAACAAATTCAAGTAAAAAGTATTTAAACAACATAAGAACAGAATTTACTGCCAATTGACATCGATTTTTCAAATAATTCACGCCTGGTTACTAATATTTAGGTTTTGAAATATATATATATATATATATATATATATATATATATATATATATATATATATATATATTATGGAGTTTTTAATTGAAATTTCTTCATAAATTAATGAAAGTTAATATTCCAACAACGCACTATGGGTGTGGTTGAGTAAATGACATGACAGGTTTTGTTCAAAAGCGTGTTTTTACATTGAATTTGATGCCTTTGAAATTTTAACGCGACAACACTGTACGCGTCATATTGACACGGCTTTGTGAAACAAAAGTAATTGTTTTTGTGTCTACTGCTTTGTAATTTGCGTTAGGGGTTTTTTTAAAAATTTTCAGAATGAAAAAATACGTACGCCCTAACAACTGTGGCTAACCTAGTAATTAATTTATAAATTTAAGTCTAAATATATGTAATAGCTGTTAAATATAATTTATAATAATATTTGACAACTCAAACATAAGTAACCTATATAAAAAAAACTGTCAGTCGGTGAGAATCTCACCATAGGTTTTAAGATACAGTTAAGTAGTTCTGTATAAGTATGCTGCAAATTTACTCTAATAAATAAAAAAAATAAAAAGGCACGGGCAAGTGTGAGTCCGTAGATGTAAATTAATTAATAAAAAATTATAAAAAAAAAAAGATTTTTCAGTTTACTTCTGTATATAATAGGGTTGGGAGAAAGAATTTAGTGTTAAGACTCCCAATTTCCAGTTTGTGTTAAACTTAATAAAAAAGAAAGAATTTAGTGTTAAGACTCCCAATTTCCAGTTTGTGTTAAACTTAATAAAAATCTATTTTTTCCATAAAAGACAGGTTATTATCAAAATTTAATTTGCATTCACAATATTTTGTGATAAATATAATACATATTATTTTCTTATTTTCAAAGCAATCGTTCAATACATTTTATACAATTAATAAAAATATTTTTACAGCTATTTCAACCGGAAGTATGATTTATTGGTACGCACACAATATCACAAAAATGTGATAATGTGTGTGTAGCAATAAATCATACTTCCGCTGTTTTATGATTTTTAAAATGTAGCATAACTCTAATTTTAACAAATAACGACTTCCATGACAATGTTCATTGAAAACAAACTTAAAATCCCAAAATATTTCCACATAAATCAACAACTCAATATGTTGTTGAATTCTGTTTTGATGCGTATAGATTTGAAGTAAAATGCTTATAATCAACAAAAACATATTTTTTTGAATCACATCAAGATTGTTTGGAAATGTGTCTAAGTTCTATTATATTTAGTTACAATATTATCATATTTTTATAATGTTGCTTATTATATATTATTGGTGTTCAAAAGTGTGAAGAGCAGTGTTTTTTTTTAACTTCACGCTGTATCCCGCATATAGCAGGGTAGGCAGAGGGAACCAGAGAACCTAGTGTTAAGACACTCCATTCTCTTTCATCAAATCCGTTCCCCACTTTTCGCCAGATTGAGGCATTGCGTGATAAAAAGTTGAAGATAGTTGATATTTTGACAAATTCCAACTACGTCGGGTTCCAGAATTGTTAGTAGCAACTTGTTATGCTAATATGTTGTTGAAAATACAAGACAATGTAAAGTTATAGCTGTCTTTGAATTAAAATGAAAATAAATTCTTAAGTTTCATTGGTTATTCGTTATAAATAAATAAGTTTATTAGTAGTCTTTATATTATATTTAGTTACAATATTATATTATTTTTATAATTATATTATAAAAATAATATAATATTGTAACTATATATACTTATATTATTTTTATAAATATATTAGTGATGTGAAAAAGTGTAAAAAAAAATATTTTGATTGTTTGATATTTTGTCCAATTCTTGCTACGTCCGGTTTCCAGATGCTAACGCATATTGCAAAACCTCATGGAATTATTTATATGTAATATAATAATTACAATGAGATGCTACGAGATGCATTAGTATAAAGTAGTGAATTATATTCTATATATATATATATATTTAAGTATATATATATCTATATATATATATACTTCACGCTGTATCCCGCATATAGCAGGGTAGACAGAGGGAACCTGAGAACCTTTCCGCCGAATTTTCTTATATGTAGTTACTATATTATCATATTTTAATAGTTTAGTTTATTATATATTAGTGAAGTACAAAAATGTTAAAAATATATATTTTTTTATGTTTGATATTTTGTCCAATTCAAGGTATGTTCGTTTACAGTTTTGCCAAATACCAGCTACGTCGGTTTCCAGTTACATTGTTTTCAACATGGTGTGCAATGTATGTTGTACAGATCACAATTCAATCAACAATCAATCACAAGTTAAAGCCATCTTCGAATCAAAATGTGCATCTTCTCTCATTTATTTTAGTTTCATTACAAATGTTATATATTCGTTATTATATAACGCCTGTGGTGGCGCAGAGGCACAAGGGTGCGACTGTAAGCACGACAGGTTGTGGGTTCGATTCCCACTCCAGGAAATGAAGTATTTTCATTTCCTGGGTTTGGTAACAAGGCAAAACGCGGCGTTGAGTTCCGTCACTCAACACGCAATACCTCATTTCGGCGGAAAGTGGGGAACGGAATTGTTGTAAGAGAACGGAGTGTCGTAACACTAGGTTCTCTGGTTCCCTCTGCCTACCCTGCTATATGCGGGATACAGCGTGAAGTTAAAAAAAAAAAGAAAAAAAAAATGTGAAAATGTTTTTGTAGAATTTTATTATACAATGTGGGATAACGTGTGAGGCCGTTTTTTTAGTATGACATATACAATACAAAAATAATATAAAGTTTTTTGATAATGTGTTTATATTTTATTTTATTTTTATTTAGTTACAATATTATCATATTTTTATAATTTAGTTTATTATATATTATTGATGTGCAAAAATGTGAAAAATATTTAGATAGTTGATATTTTGTCGAATTTCCGATACAGTTGGTTTCCAGTTACATCGGTTACAAGTTGGTGTGCTAATGTGTGTTGCTGTAGCCACAATTCAATTCAAATTAAAGCTGCTTTTGAACTGAAATGTGGGCTCAACAAAACACATTCAATTCAATTTCTTTACAAATTTATTTTTCTGTTAGTTTCATTGTTATTATAATATTTTTATTATTTAGTTTATTATATAATAGTGATATTCAAAAGTATAACATTTTGAAAATGATTGAGTTTTTTTTTTTAACTTCACGCTGTATCCCGCATATAACAGGGTAGGCAGAGGGAACCTGAGGACCTAGTGTTACGACACTCCGTTCTTTTTCAACAAATCCGTTCCCCACTTTCGGCCAGATTGAGGTATTGCGTGTTGAGAGGTGAAATTCAACGCCGCGCTTTGCCTTGTTACCAAACCCAGAAAATGAAAATACTTCATTTCCTGGAGTGGTATTCGAACCCACAACATGTCGTTTTACAGTCGCACACTTGTGCCTCTACGCCACGACAGTCGGTAAATGTTTGATATTTTGTCAAATTCCAGATACAGTTGGTTTCCAGTTACATCGGTTACAAGTTGGTGTGCTAATGCATGTTGCTGTAGCCACAATTCAATTCAAATTAAAACTACCTTTGAGCTGAAATGTGATCAAACAAAACACATTGCCTTCGATTTCTTTACAAATTTATTTATGTTTTAGTGTCATTGTTATTATAATATTTTTATAATTTAGTATATTATATATTAGTGATATTCAAAAGTATAAAATTTGAAAATGTTTGATATTTTGTCGAATTCCAGATACAGTTGGTTTCCAGTTACATCGATTACAAGTTGGTGTGCTAATGCATGTTGCTGTAGCCACAATTCAATTCAAATTAAAACTACCTTTGAGTTGAAACATGACTGAACAAAACACATTAAATTCGATTTCTTTACAAATTTATTTTTCTTTTATTTTCATTGTTATTATAATATTTTTATAATTTAGTTTTTTATATATTAGTGATATTCAAAAGTATAAAATTGTACTGTGTATGCATGTATGCATGTATGTATGTATCTTTAAGTGTTTCTTGGTAAAATATATGGTAAAATATATCGTCGGATAATTGGTAAAATATACGTTGAATAATTGGTAAAATTTACGGTAAATTTCTTCGAATTCCAGCTATGGTGGTTTCAGGTTGGTGAGTAAATGCGTTTTGGAGAACCAACAGACTCTGTCGGACCCATCACGTCTGATAGAGAGTGATGGTTCTAAAAACACACTAATTTTTCTTAATATTCTAGTCCTTCCTCCTTTCAAAGTGAAACTTCTTTAGAATAATTGTAATTTGAAACTAAATGTAACGAAAACGCGTCACGGTAAAGAAGCAAATATATGAGATTAAGTTAGCGAGAGAATGAGATAGAAATAACATTACTCAGTATTCATTTCTTCAAAGTTAAAATAATGGTAATGGTAAATGAATAATATGTAATATAAATTATATCAATTTAAATATAGTTTTGAATTTGTATTTGTAAAGTATTATAAAAAAAATAAATCTCAAAATTATTCTAATACTCCTGATATTCTATCTTTATATGCATCTCATTCTCTGTTAGCTTATTTTTTTGAAGTTTCACTTCTGCACAAATACATTTTTATATTTTTCATAATATTCTTTTATTAGTTAATTACAATGACAGTTATTCGACCGATACTGTTTGGAATATGTTTCATAAATTTTATTTCATTTGGTAATTGAAATATTCCAACTATAATAGCTTTGATTTGAATTAATTGTAATGAAAGAAATTCCTTTAAAAGTATTGGTTGGTAAAATGCAATGATTAAATATTGATTGTTAATGATTGATATTGATTGATTTTTGAAGTATGTTCTCAAAAAAGCTGAGTGAATGGCGAAAAATTAAAAATTTAATGTGGAGGGTAGAGCTTAACACTAAATTTTTTCAAGCTACCCTACAATGAGAAAGATGTATTTTATCTAATATTGTATCATATTTTTTAGTTTATATACCTCTACCATATTAGGACATGTCCGTATGCCTATTAATATATTATCCTTAACCTATAATTGATTAAATATGGGTTGAGTAAAATGCTTATATACTAAAGAGGGTTACAATTACAGTTGTATCGTATATATATAGACAGTAAATTGTAGTAATATAATAATTTTGTTTTTTTTTTAATTAATTGTTGATGATTAAGTAAATTAATATTTCGGATTTTTTCACGAAAAGCTAACTGAGTTTAAAATTGAATGAATTATTTTAGTTGAAACTTTTTTAGGTGATATAAAATAGATTAATTACCGCAAAATTATTATTTTACTTTATAAATTTTGGTAAAAATTAGTATATTAATGCTATTATTTTTTTTTTAATAAATGAATAATTATATTTTGAGATAATTTTAGAAACTGATTTGATATAATTTTGAAAAAAAAAAATGTTTTTAAAAAAAAAAAAAATTTAAACAATTATAAGTACTTCGATTAATATTATACACGATAATCTAATTGACTGAAGCAGAGTTACAGGAGAAATATCATCATATATATGTCTTTAATTTTTCATTAATTAAAAAAAATGGCATTTAATTTTTATAATTATGGAATTAATGACAAGAAATAACAATTAATGATATAATTAATGACTAAATTTACGACTAACAGTATTTGTGACTTAACTTAACTTACCTATGCCTTCGAATAATAACCATGATTTTTTTACTAGGTGCATAATAGTATATGAGACTAGTATAAACGCAAGCAATTTTTATTCGCATTGAAACATGACTTGAATGAATGAATGAATGAAAAGACCGGTAATACGAAATAAAAATATTGAATTTAGTTCAGTTGCCCCTTAAAAATCAGAAAGTGGTAGTCAAAATTTATTTAAAAGAGTAAGAGATTATTGAATAACAGTTATTTTTAGCGAAAAAAGCGTTGTTGGGCTAAATTTATTTGAAGACCTGAATGACTTAATGAATTAAAGACCGTTAACTCGGAATAAAAATTTTGAATTCAGTTCAGTTGTCCCTTAAAAATAAGAAAGTGGGAGTCAACGTTTATTTAAAAGAATAAAAGATTATTGAATAACAGCTATTTTTAGCGAAAAAAGTGTTGTTGGGCTAAATTCATTTGAAGACCTTAATGACTGAACTAATTAAAGACCGCTAAATTGGAATTATAATTTTGAGTTTATTTCAGTTGCCCCTTAAAATGAAGAAAGAGGGAGTCAAAATTTATTGAAAAGAGTAAGAGATTATTGAGTAACAGTTATTTTTAACAAAAAAGCGTATTTGGGTTAAATTGATTTGAAGACATGAATGACTGAACAAATTAACGAGCGTTAATCGGAATTAAAATTTTGAATTTAGTTCAGTTGCCCCTTAAAAAAAGTGGGAGTCATTTTTTTTAAAGAGTAAAAGATTATTGAGTTATTCAGTTAGCAAAGAAAGAATACTCATTTTTGGCCTACACTAAAAATATGTAGTCTAAACTATAATTCTGATTCTTTATTACCTAAGCCTTTGCATGATAAGTATGATCTATAAACTTGATACATAATATACGGGACTACATCAAGCATAAGTCCGATTATATTCGCAATGAAGCTTGGCTTAATACTAAGTTTTGATTTTCAATCGACTTCAGAAAAGGATGAGTTTCTCAATTTGATTGATTTTTTTGTGCGTCATGCCATAACTTTTAGCTTGTACCAATTTTTATGATACTTTCTTTATATGATAGCTAATGTTTTGATGTGGTCCTAATTAAATTTGGTTAAACTTATTTGTAATAATTTTACTTTTTAGTGCGTTTCACTTGATGTCGATTTCCTTGCTTAATTATTAATGATTGGTGATATAATGATGTGATGACTTGAATTTAGTTCATCTTTTCCTACAATCGCTATCGCCTACGCCTTCGAAAAAATACCCTAAAATCTTATCTAGATATATAATAATAAGCGAGACTACTTCTAGTACAACCTCTTATGATGAGCTAAGGACTGTGAATCGAAATAAAGATTTCTAGTCCTAAAAAGTCAAAGAAAACCAAGAATCAAAATTAATCCAAAAAAATCAATTGAGTATATGCTAAAAGATTGAGATTGAGCCCAATTTAGTCCAAGCTGTAGTCGGAATCGTAATACGGATCATATTCAGATCCCGGATCAGATCCTAGAAGCCAGCTTACATTCCACCGTCTTGACATATTGAAATTCCATGTCGAGCTCCGGTTGTAGTGTGGAGTCCAGTACATGTTAGAGTGCGGGTTTCTTACGTACGTATATATTACATCAAACGTGGGTCATGAGTGAATACTTAATCCATGGCTCACATCCCAAACGAACGCCCATGTGATATTAAAATTTGGGAACAGCCTTGGAGTCCAGGTAACGTACATCGAGCACGCCCAGCATAGTATTGAATTTATACATAGAGATAAAGTCAGGGTTACTTTCCAAGGCATGGTTTGTGTTGCCGAAATACAAAAAAATATATAATCAACTAAGTTTTAACTGAAATTTAGTTTCAGGCAGGAGTCTGCTGGAGCAGAGCTTTCAAAGTTCTCTTCAATTTAGTGGTCCAAAACTTTGCGCCTAGCAGCAGATTTATTTATTGAACTTTTAATTCGCAAAGCCTTTTGTGAGCTAGTAATATTATGTATTTCGCATTTGATGGCGAACCGGCATCGGCAGCAACAGTTGGTGAATCCGTATGAGCGTTATTCGTAGCTTGTGCGCTTGTACCTGCGATTGCAGGGAATAGTTGTAATAATATAATCGCAGACGCTTTTCCTTATTACATACTTAATTAATTAATTTTAAAATTAAAAATTAATGAATATTAAAAAAAAAATATAATTTAAAAAAATATTAAAAATAAAAAAAAATTGAAGCCCATTTATATTAAAATAAATATTTTCGTGATGTCAGGCAATGCAGCTTCTCTGAATATTAAAAAAAAATTGTAAAAATAAAAAAAAAATACTTACCGATCCTCAATTTCTTCCAAGATGTTCAATAACTTCTTTCTTCACTATCAAAAATACAGAATAAAAGAATTTAGAATATATCGAATTTCGACTAAATCAAATACGAACGGACGATGTAATTTTTTTTTTAAATTAAATTTAAAAGCCATAAAACGTTTAATTTAATTTAATTTAATTAAAAAAAATATATATTTATAATTTAAAAAAATATCTAAATCTATAAAAAACTATACCTTTCTGTCCTTGATTAGCGTAAAATCAGGACTAAGAAACTTTTTGATATATCTCCATCTTTAATTTTTTTTTAAATAATTTATTTTTTTTTAATTTTCAAATATATGTGCTATGCGAAACTTTTCGGCGCGTGCTTTGAGGCAAAGGCGACAACCTCACGGCAGAGCGGTCAGGTACTGACTGAACCGGGAAACTGCAGCCGGCTGCAACTAGCGCTGGTCTATGATAGACTGCGCAGGTTTTATTGTTAATGGAAAACTCGAGGGCATTTACAAGACCTTTAGTCTATGCGATTTTAGGTAACGATTTATCTTTTTGATAAATAATTAATTATTTTAATGCAATTCGGCGAAACAAAAAAGTGCATTTTCACGTTTTTTTCTTACATATCAGAGTAGAGAAAGGTAGCAAGTAGAGTAGAGATAACATAGTGTCTTGACACTATATTTGCCACTAAAAGAAAAACCAATAGTAATAAATTGGAATAATATTACATATAAATTGTATGAATCATTGTAGCCTCTACGACGTAACGCCCTACGTAGACGCTCTACGAAACGCGTCTAATACAAACTTTCTTAACTATTTTGATACTATAATTTTTTTTAGTACTTTAAATCAAAAAATATGAGTACATGCTATATAATTACATAGTATTTTTAGTATTTGTGTGTTGTTTTTAACGCTTATAACAATTTTGCGTAGAAGCAAAAATTATTCACAAAGAAATGTAGTAGAAAAACTGTAGAAGTATTATTATTTAATAATACCCATTTCTTATTACAGATAGCTTACATTCTATTTTTAATATAGATAAACGAAAGAAATATAAACTATATATAAAGCAAAAGAGGTGAAAAAAGTATTGAAATAACATGAAAACAGAATTTACAGTTATAATTAAAACTTAAAAATACATTGCCCTAAAAATAATAGATTCAATTAATCAACTTATACACGCCTTCTACGTAAATTGTCTTTTAAACAAGAAGGGAGAAAAGATCGCGCGTTGGAAACAGCCGTATATATGCAACAGGTAAAACAGGTAGGCATCAAAATGCAACAAGGAACTATGAATATTTTCTTAAAAAGTCTCAAAGTGAATTTATTATGGTTAACTTACTATTTAACTTTTTAATTCTAGTACACACGTAAAATAAGCGTTACTATGGCAACGCATGTGTAGTTTAATAGAGAAGTATGTGTTAAATACATTGTAGTGTGTGTAATATTTGTTTTAATAATTTATTACGTTATCATGGAATATATTGACTTTCTGCACTGTCTTTCATATATTTCCGTACTTGTTATTTTTGTAAAAAGAAATACAAAGTTCTTTCAAACGATAATAAAATGATAGCTAAAGGAAACTTCATACAGGTTTTTTGCCTATAATTTATGTATCGGTACAATCAATGTCAAAAGTGTCGGAGTTCCTAGCAATAGTACTCTTAATAATTAAATATATCATGAAATCAATAATGTAAGCTCTACTAAGCTACATATCTATTAAAATAATATTTTTTTATATAAAAAATCGTGAAAATTAAAGAACTTATAATAAGTAATATGAAATATACATTTCTATATTTGCTCTGAGACTGTTACATTTAAAATGATTTCATCAATTGAAGCTGCAAAAGTAACATTCATTTTGTACGTCCTACGTAAAGGTATCAGTACTTTTGATTTTTATTCAATAAAATTTAATATAGCTAGAATACACAGTGGAATAGAATTCTAATGAAAATTTACGATAGGTTCGATTCGATTTCCATTTGGAGTATTTTTTTTAGCTTCACGCTGTATCCCGCATATAGCAGGATAGGGAACCTGAGAATCTAGTGTTAAGACACTTCCGTTTGGTTCAACAATTCCGTTCCCCACTTTCCGCCGAATTGAGGCATTGCGTGCTAAATAATATTAGAGATAAGAAATGATTATATCATTTCTTCATTTTTGTAAAACAAAGCTCATCGTAGAGTTGCGTCACTCAATAGTGTCTTAATTTTGAAGGAAAATGAAGAACGTAGAGTTTTGAATACAGTGACTGAGAGATCGCTTTTTCTTGCAAAACAGGGTAGAGCGAAGCGAATATTAAGACACTCCGCTCTCCACTTTCGCTTCGCTTTGCATAACCAGAGCGGGGAAATAAAAAAAAAATACATTATATAAAATCAATAAAATAAGTCTTAAGCTATAAAGGGCGCTGTTTTACATATGTAGTATATACATACACGTATCTGTCGATGATTGGGCAATGCAAGGATAACCCCTACCATAAGACTATCCTACCGATTGCTTGATTTAATTATTGTATTAAGCGCGGGGTTGAGTTCCGATATTCTATACACTGAGCCTTAATTTGGAATGGACTGTGGTTACATACATACATATATATATATATATATATATATATATATGCTGCACCTCTTTGCTATGCTGTAATATATACCCTATACTATATATATATATATATATATATATATATATATATATATTAACTTTACACTTAAAAATGTCCGTCTATTTGTATATTTAGCTTTTGGCTTTACCTTTGTCTCATACATAGCAGAGTAGGCAGAGGGAACCTGAGGAACCTAGTGACACTCCATTCTCCACTTTCCGCAGAATTGAGGCATTGTGATAGCTGAGTAGCGAACTCAACACCACACGCTTTGCTACCAAACCCAGGAAATGAGAAATACTAAACTTTATATTTCCTGGTGTGGGAATCGAGATCCACACAACCTGTCGCGTTTACAGTCGCACACTTGTTCCTCTGCGCCACGACAGGCTTTAACTTAACCCTACTGCTTTGTTTGATTTGGTTATTGTACTAAGTGACAATTATTACATGGATATCTATTACAGGAGATGCTTTGAAACCTAGAACGTTGTCAATATTCAATAGTATATTGTTGTCATCTTGGCACGGACTGTCTAATTAGTGTATATGTGTCAAGCGTGAATATGTTGATAATTGGATTGTCTGTATATATATAAATATATATTTATTTATTTAGATTTTATTAGTGGGGAGCGGAAATGATAATGAGGAAGGAACTGCTATGTACGAAATACAGCGTGAAGTTAAAAAAAAATAGTTGCATTTATAGAGCGAATCAAATTCAAAGTGTTTTATAAGATTTAACTTGAAACATGTTTTGATTTATCAACTTATTTACGATAGAACAAAGCGCTTAGTTGCTAATTTGGAAAACTGACTAATAGCTAAGATTCATCTTAATACAATTTTCGATTAAAAAAATAATGGATTAGATACATTTTGGTTATGAATGTAACAAAAAAAAATAAGTATAGGTAAAAAGTAAGTGTTCCGTCACTCAATACGAAATGTATCGATGTCGGGAAGATAGTGGAGAACGGAGTGTCTTAACACTAAGTACTCTCTCTCCTTAAGCGGGGAAAAGCGTGATACTGAAAAAAAAAGCAAAATTACGGTTTTTTATATTAAATAATTGCATGCTGAGTGGCGGAACTCAACGCCGCGCTTTGCTTTGCTACCAATGAAAATATTTCATTTCCTGGAATGGGAATCGAACCCACAATCTGTCGCGTTTACAGTCGCCCGCTTGTGCTTACACCACGACATATCCGGCGGGAAGTGGGGAACGGAATCGCTGAAAGAGAACGGAGTGTCTTAACACTAGTTTCTCAGGTTCCCTCTGCCTACCCTGCTATGTGCGGGATACAGCGTGAAGTTAAAAAAAAGGTGAAGCTATATAAAATCATGTTTAAGCTTTAAAAATATTTATAAATGTTATTATGGTATGTTCAATTTATTTTTAGCCTCTCACCATCCACTGAAAACCTATATACCTCTCTCATATATTGCGTAATTATTTTATTAAATTATTTAGTTACTTTTAACGTTAAAAAGTTATTTTTAAAATATAACATTTCAAGCCTGCCGTGGCACGGAGGCACAAGCGTGCGACTGTAAACGCAACAGGTTGTGGGTTTGATTCCCAGTCCAGGAAATGTAAAGTGTAGTATTTTCATTATTATTAATTATTGATATATCTATATTCCAGTTTATATAGATATACTATAGTGTGCCAAGTTTCATGCTCCAGCATGTAATTTTCGTAAAAAGGGATACAAAGTTTTTGCTTTACGCATAAATATATAGATGTATGTATATATGTATGTAGTATGTATGTATATGTATGTATATCTATAGGTATGTAACTATTTCAAGTATATCACGCTATATTTATGCTTATATTTTTAATATATTTATACATATATTGCACTCTATTTGTCCTGCTAAACGCTCTTTTCACTTCCACAGGTTGGCTGGAAGAAATCTCCTTTAGAGACAAGCCCACCTGTTGATAACTCACGATACATATACGTGAAAATTTCAAATATAAATAATATTTCGTGTTAAAAGTTTGTTACTCGTATGTGGCAACAGTTATATTGTTTGTATCACGTTTTCATAACCTACCGCAACACCAAAATTTGCCTTTATTCGATTTCGGGGAGCCAATACGTCAAATAATAAATATGAAATGTTTTAGGAATCGGTAGATGTCAGTTATTATTGACTACAGAGACTATAGTCATTTTATTATATATATATATATATATATATATATATATATATATATATATATATATATATATATATATATATATATATCTTGTTGTTGTTAAACTACTGGGATACCCGCCTCTTACGGGACGCTACTCTCAGCGGCGGAGGGTGGGCGGAGTGTTAGGACACTCCACTCTCTTTTAACATTTCCGTTCCCCACTTAGCTGAACTAAGGCTAGCTGAGTGCCAATTGAAATAATGTTTCTATATTATCAAGCGGCTTATCTTTAATAGAAAAGTATTCAGTCCAGCTAAGTGCTTGTTAAGTAAGGAATAAAATCTTAACGCTGTAAAAGGAAAGTGCATTTAAAATCATATCCTTCCATTACTATTTCCATGAAATATATTTTCTTAGAAGTTTAAATATTGATGTTAGATAAAATAGATGCTTTTTAAATGTTTTGCTTCGATTTTCACTTACAGGATTGTTTTTAGGTTCACGCTGTATCCCGCATATAACAGGGTAAGCAGAGAGTAGAGAGCCTAGTGTTAAGATACTCCGTTTCCCACTTTCTGCCCAATCGAGGCATTGCGTGCTGAGTGGCGGAACTTAATGCCGCGCTTTGCCTTGTTACCGAACTCAATAAAAATACTCAACTTTTACATTTTCTGAACTGGGAATCGAACCCACAATCTGTCACGTTTACTATCGCACGCTTGTGCCTTTGCGCCACGACAGGCATAAAACTAAATGAAATGCAGTTATTTATTTATAAAACTGAAGTCTTTTCCTTCCCAATCACTTATAAATAGAAACCTTATTTTTGCGTTTGAAGAAAATTTTCCTCACAATATCCGGTACATGGTGGAATGCCGTGGTTTACGTTATTTTATCATTTGACGGATTTCATTTGCAGTGGGAGTCTGCAATAAAATATCATTACGATTGGAAAATATGCTGTGGGAAGGAATTTCCGCAGTTTTCCATTCATATAATGTAAAATAAAGTATTTTCATAGCTTGGGTTTGGTAACAAGGCATAACGCAGAGTTGAGTTCCGCCACTCAGCACGCAAAGCCTCGATTGGGCGGAAAGTGGGAAACGGAGTGTCTTAACACTAGGTTCTCAGGTTCCCTCTGCCTACCCTGCTGTACACTGAAACTAATATATATATATATATATATATATATTAGCTTACGTTACAATCGATTTTCGTTGTAACATGAATTATATACACTCTCACTCAAAGTCGAGTCCAATTTGTTTGAGCTATGGTTTGCACTATGGATAGCTTTTAGGATTAAGCCTCGAGTGAAACCTCATGGATTTGTATTTCCACGAATTCCTTTATACGCTGATAGAAATACGAATGTTTTTACGTTTGGCATTTTTTCGGACTTTTTACTAATATTGTGTGTTAGCAAACAGATATGTTTTTAATTAGTTTCGAGTATTAACGAAATTCTAATTCTTTCTAAAGGCAATATATAGGTAATATATTGCCTTTAGAAAGAAATATTTATAATTTTTACTTTCGTGGCGCAGAAGCACAAGTGTGCGACTGTAAATGCGACAGGTTGTGCGTTAGATTTCCAATCCAGGAAATGTTATGTTTAGTACTTTCATTTCCTGGGCTTGGTAACAAGGCATAGCGTGGCGTTAAGCAAATCAAGGCATTAAGTTCCGCCACTCAGCACGCAATGCCTCAAATCGGCGGAAAGTGGGAAACGGAGTGTCTTAACATTACGTTCTCAGGCTAAATATTATAAAGAATTTTCATTTCCTGTAGTGGGAATCGAATCCAGAACCTGTCGCGTTTACAGTCGCACGCTTGTGCGCGACTACACGCGTTCTAGTTTATAAGCTATATTATTCTAAAATTTAATTTATATCCGTTCAGTAATTTTTAGCTAAAAGTGTTTAATATTATATTAGGATAAAATAAATAGAACTAAATATTCATAAAATAGTATAATCTTTTTGAATTCGTTTTTTTTACTTCAATATGACATAACGTTTGACAATATAAATCCAGAGTGCATTTCTGATACATGTAAAGAATAATTTATATTACAAACAATGAATAAAATATAACATTGCTTGCATTGTATGTGATATATATTAGATGTAAATATAATTATTATCATAGCTTTAACATTCGCGGTTATTTTTCTACGTTTCTAGTTCTGAGTACCGGCAAATATAATGAAATTCTGAAGCCGGTTGCCGCAAACTTGTATCAAGGGGAGGATAAAAAGTATAAAATCTGTTTTGAAATATTAATGTGGACATTATGATATAATAATTTGAAATGACGTGATTTCACGTCACTGGTCGCGAATGTGTTAAGTTTGTGGAACCAGAGAACTTAGTGTTAAGACACTCCGTCCCCCACATTCCGCCGCACAATATATTAATCGAAACACAAAAAGATCTTAAAGTTAATATTTTTACAATTATAATAAGAATAATTTACATTGTCACAATATTTGCAGAATATTTTACACTTGCTAAAGCAAAATCCAGCAATTCTTTGTAAATCTAAGTTAATAATACACACACAATGTCGGCCTCTCTCGATTCGGCTTTGGACCCCATGGAGGAGATCCGATTTCGAAAGAAACATGGTTCCATGTGGATGGAAATACAGAAAGATACCCATTTTACCTTCGACGAATTAGAACGTTAGTACATTACTTAATAGTTAATTAAAAAAACTAAGCGCGGCGTTGAGTTCCACCATTTAAAACTATGATGTCTCAAATTTGGACAGAATACGGCGAACAGAGTGTCTTGACACTAGGTTCAATATTAGCACTAAGTTCTCAGGTTCCGTCCACCTACCCTGCTATATGCGTTATAAAGCGTGAAGGTAAAAAAATATTATAGGTTTTTAATCTTTGCCTAATTTGGTATAAAAAATTAAAAAATATGTATCATAAGAAAGAATACAAATAATGTATTTATAAAGTCATATATTTAAAATTAAAGCCGTATTATAAATGATAAATATAATATCAATTTTATTTCATAGCAATACTAGCGACATCTATTGTTGAGTAGAATAACTATACTACATTGAACGTAGTATTATTTATTGTTCAGTAAGTTACAAAATTAATAATAAAATTTTATTAAAAAATATATGATTTAATATATAATTTGAAATTATCTTAATAATTAATACATACTGTACCTAAAGCAGGCTAGGCAAAGGCTTAGACATTCAGTTCGCGACCGCTGACGTGAATTCACGTCATTATAATTCTATTCCTGATTAGCGCTGATGTCAATTCACGTCATTTCAAATCATCATATTATATTTTCATCATTGATATTTCAAAACAAATTTAATTCTTCATATCCTCCCCTTGACGAAACAAGTTTGCGACAACCAGCTTCAGAATTTCATTACATTTGCCGTACTCAGAATTAGAAACACAGCCGGACGCGAATGTGTTAAGATTTCCCACCTTCCACCGAATTAAGGTATTGCATGCTGAGTGACGGAACGCCGCGCTTTGCCTTGTTACCACTTAGAGAACAAGATTACTTTTAGAATATCTGGTGGTGGTGATAGGTGGTGATATATCATGACAAAGTTTTTTCTTACATTTGTAAAGTATATGTTAATTTTTTTCGCATATATTTCAGAAGTTATGATAATTTTCTTCAAAATACAAAAACGTGATGAAAAACCTGTTGCATCTGATTTAATATCTAGGTAAGTCATTTGTGTAATAGAATTCGTTGTTGTATCTATTTAATATTTTAAAAAAATTATAAAGAACAAAAAGCCCGACTGAACCAATTCTTCAAATTTAGGAAGCAAACGAATACAAAAGCTAGATATGTATTATATATTTGAAATGTGCTCATTAAGTCCTCTCATTTGGTACCCAACAAGTTAATATTAATATTTTTTCACACATTAATATTTTTATTATAACATAAATTTACTCTTTTACATACATCACAGCTTCACACAGTATCCCGCGTATAGCAGGTTAGACAGAGGGAACCTAGTGTTAAAACACTCCGTTTCCCACTTTCCGCCGAATTGAGGCATTGCGTGCTGAGTGGCGGAACTCAACGCCGCGCTTTGCCTTATTACCAAGCTCAGGAAAAAATAAAATCCATTTCCTGGAGTGGAAATTGAACCCACAACCTGTCGCGTTCACAGTCGCACGCTTGTGCCTTATTTTTTAGGTAGTATAAAGGCTAATATAAAATAAATTAATTATTTTTAAAGAGGCCCTTATTTCTCTTAAGCCTACTACACTTGGGTCACAAGATTTAGGTCACAAGCCACTGATATCTGACAGTTATAGGAGCTTTAATACATTTTAAAGATGCCCCTTAAGCCTACACTTAAATGCATTGTTCCTAACTCCATACCGTAAATTATGGAATACCAAGTTTTTAAAGATTTCTTTCTCTTCTTTCCTCAGGGCCCATTTTCGTGATGTCCTCCATACTGGTCTTGGCATGACTGACGCGTATATGATGGAAAGGGTCATGGTAGCGCTAGACAGAGGCACCTCGCCATATGTCACCATGGAAACGTTTGCGAAAGCAATGTCTTTATATTTACATGGCACTTTGGAGGAACGAATTTCGTATGCTTTTACGGTAAGTTTTTTTTTAGCTTTACGCTGTATCTCACTTATAGCAGGGTAGATAGTGGAAACCTCAATACCCGTGTTAAGACACTCCGTTTCTCACTTTCCGCTGAATTGAGGCATTGCGTGCTGAGTGGAGGAACTCAACGCCGCGCTTTGCCATGTTATCAAACCCAGGAAATGAAAATGCTAAAATTTTACATTTCCTGGAGTGGGAATCGAATCCACAACCTATCGCGTTTCCAGTCCCACGCTTGTTTCTCTAGACCTAGTGTCTAGACACTTCGTTCGCCCCTAAAAATAAAAATGCTATGATTAAAAAAAAGTGTTATTTTTTCACAGTGTTATGATTTACTGGGTGAAGGACACCTAAGGAGGGAAACAATGTACCAATTGATGAAGAAAAGTTTGGCGAAAGCATCTAGGGATGACGATGTTGAAGAAGCGGTTAAGGTATTTTTTGTAGCTTCACGTTTTTTTGATCAATCAGAGAGAGTCTAGTGTCAAGACACTCCGTTGTCCGCTTTTCACCTGAATTCGAGACATTGCGTGTTATGTGGCGGAACTCAACGCCGCCCTTTATCTTACCAAAATTTCATTTTCTAATTTTTTTTAGCTTCACTCTGTACCCCGCTTATAGCAGGGTAGGTAGAGGGAACCTAGTGTTAAAACACTCCGTTCCCCACTTTCCGCCGAATTGAGGCATTGCATGTTAAGTGGCGGAACTCAACGCCGCGCTTTACCTTATTACCAAACCCAGAAAATGAAAATACTAAACTTTAACATTTCCTGGAGTGGGAATCGAACCCACGACCTGTCGCGTTCACAGTCGCACTGTGTCGTCTAAAAATATTATTATTATAAATATTTAATATATTTTTATCCATTTTGCATATATACGCCATCTATTTAAATTATTATAAAGTATTTTGAGATGAAAGCTGAAGGGGAAGCTTTCACGTGGAAAATGCTAATAGATGGTAGAATGGTAATCAGTAACAGATGGCGTTAAAAGAGCCGTTTGCTAGAATAAAATAATAAAGATTTTATAAGAAAAAGAACGCGTCGTGACACAGAGGCACAAGCGTGCGACTGTAAATGCGACAGGTTGTGGATTCGATTCCCACTCTAGGAAATGTTAAAGTTTAGTAATTTCATTTTCTGGGTTTGGTAACAAGGCAAAGTAAGGCGTTGAGTTCCGCCACTCAGTACGTAATGCCTCAATTCGGCGGTTAGTGGGGAACGGAGTGTCTTAATATTAGTTACTTGTTAAAGCGTGAAACTGGAAAAAATCTAAACTATAAGTGATTCAGTTCTCTACCCATGTTTCTTAGTCATATTTTTTCTTCAACCTCAGCCTGTACATCAAAGTAGTTACAAAAAACGCCGCAGTGTCTCGACACTCCTTTCTCCACTTTCCATCCGAATATTCTTTATTATGTTGATATATAGAATCTAATAAATTAATTTTATTTCTTTCGGCGGAAAGTGGGGAACGGAATTGTTGAAAGAGAATGGAGTGTCTTAATACTAGGTTCTCTAATTCCCTCTGCCTACCCTGCTATATGTGGGATACAGCGTGAAGTTAAAAAAAAATATTTTGGGCCCAACTAAGATCTAAAATCATAATTGCCACATTCTTTTAGCTTCACGCGGAATCTACGAACCTAGTTAAGACACTCCGTCCTCCACTTTCCTCTAAATTAAGGCATTGCGTGTCCGCCACTCAGGCGGAACTCAACGCCGCGCTTTGCTTTGTTACCAAACCCAGGAAATGAAAAACTAAACTTTCACATTTTCTGGAGTGGGAGTCGAACCCACAACCTGTCGCGATAAAAGTCGCACGCTTGTGTCTCTGCGCAACGACCGTCGTATAGTATGGAGTTAATAAATTAATTTTATTTCATTTTGGGCCTATCTAAGATCTAATATCATAATTGCCATGTTTGTTGCCTTTTAAATTGCACTCCTACGGTTCGTGGAAACGCTTTTTCGCAGTAATGGAATAGAGCTAAGCTTTAATGTAATTTTAAAGAGCTGTTAGCATCTCATTTCAAAACATTTTCATACATTTAACCGTGTTTTACTGTTAAATGTTGATTTTACACTTTATATTTGCTTAACGCCTGTCGTGGCGCAGAGTTGTGGGTTCGATTCCCATTCCAGGAAATGTAAAATTTAGTATTTTCATTTCTTGGGTTTGGTAACAAGGAAAAGCGCGGCGTTGAGTTCCGCCACTCAACACGCAATGCCTCAATTCGGCGGAAAGTGGGGAACGGGATTGTTGAAAGAGAATGAAGTGTCTTGTCACTAGATTCTCTGGTTCCCTCTGCCTACCCCGCTACATACGGGATACAGCGTGAGGTTAAAAAAAAAAAGAAATAATTGCTTACATTTTGCTAAATCTATATATAAATATGTGAAGCAAAAACTTTGGACCCCTTTTTACGAAAATTACGCGAACAGAGCATGAATCTTGGCACACTTATAGTTTATATAGAGATGCAGAATGCTTACATTTTTTTTAAATAATGCAAAAAATATATATTAAATTAACAAAATAAATGTTACACACACTATCATGGCTTGACATCCATGTTTATATAAAGTGACATATACATTGCAAAAGACAACGCGTTGTCAACGCGTCAATGGGAACACTAGTACATATAGTACGTTTATTGTTTTGGTGTTTTTTTTCTGAATTAACAGCAAGTAGAGATGCGTAATAATATTTTTTTATAGAGACCTATTTTAAAAAAGCATGTTTTGAAAAAAAAAGTATGCCTAGTTCAAGTAAGCCTACTTTAAAAGACAAAATGTATGCCTATTTTTTTTTTGGCTTCATATTAGACGTATTTAGATATATAGATATTATAGAGAGTAGATATTTAGATATATTAGATATTTATAGAGACCTATTTTAAAAAAGCATGTTTTGGAAAACGTCAAATAGACATTTCTACATGTAACATTTTTGAAAAGAAATTATTTTTTTATATTATATTTTAATGTATATTCTTATTTTAATCAATGTCGATAAAGATCGTTTTATTATGGCAAAACGCGGCGTTGAGTTCCGCCACTCAGCACGCAATGCCTCGATCCGGCGGTAAGTGGGGAACGGAATTTTTGAAAGAGAACGGAGTGTCTTAACACTAGGTTCTCAGGTTCCCTCTGCCTACTCTGCTATATACGGGATAAAGAGTGAAGCTAAAAACAAATACATTTCTAGAAATTAAGTAGTTCGACAAGTTGTTCAACAACGCGTTATTTGCAAAACGCCTCGCTAATGGAGTGGAATAACTTTAAGATCAATCTGGTAAAGTGCAGAAATTTTATAACCAGGATGCAAATTATGGTAATTGCGCTTTATTAGTTTGCTATGAGCGTGAAATATAAATTGTGGTTGGAATTTTACGAGCATGCGACTGTAAACGCGACAGGCTGTGGGTTCGATTCTCACTCAACTAAAAACGTAGTAGCTTCAGCTATTTAAATTATAAGTGTGCCAAATTTCATGCTCCTCCGTCCGCGTAATATTTGTAAAAAGGGGTACAAAGCTTTTGCTTCACGTATTAATATGCAGATTTTTTTTTTTTATGGATAACCGATGGCAAACGAGCAGAAGGACCACCTGATGGTAAGTGGTTACCTTCGCCCATGAACATCTACAACACCAGAGGCGTTCTAGATGCGTTGCCAGCCTAGAGGATACAGATGGAAGGGGAGGACAATGTAGAAGTCCGCTATCGGAACCACTACATTTTGGGGAAAGGATGGGTGGGATAGGGGAAAACCTGGCTTACATGCCATCGAACCGGAACACATCATAAGATATTTGGCGGTTCGTCTTTGACATGATAGTGGTCGCGAGCCAGACGGAGGACGAACCTCCTACCACCAAACAAAAACAAAGATGTGACAGCAATCTAAATATATAAACACTAGGTTTCAGGTTCCCTCTGCCTACCCTACCACGTAAGGGATACAGCGTGAACCTAAAAAAAATATTTATTTTACAAATATTTTTATTAAATATAATACAAGCGTGAAACCATAATAAATAGCAGTATATCTTCAATTCAGTCGAGTGATCTATACCGGTTTGCTCGGTTAGGCTTTATTCGTTCTATAAATGGTATTATGCAGCTGACAGACGTTCAAAGGCCGTCTAATAGGTTTTCCACCTTCACAATGTTCGGTGATAACGGAAAATATGAATTGTAGAGAGGTGAGTGTTTGATTTTTAATACTATGGTTGTCTGTCGCGGCGCTGAGTTACAAGCATGCGACTCTAAACGTAACTGGTTGTGGGTTCGATTTCCACTCCAGGTAATGGAAATTTTTCATTTCCTGGGTTTGGTAACAAGGCAAAGGCGACGTTGAGTTACGCCACTCAGCACGGAATGGCTTAATGCGGCGGAAAGAACGTATTGTTTTAACACTAGGTTCTCAAGTTCCCTCTGCCTAACTTAATATATGCGGGATGCTGTATCCCGTGAAGCTAAAAAAATACCCTTCATGGGAATCGAACTCACAACCAATGGCTGTCCCACTATGCTACTAGACCTTCATCTCCAATTTTATTACTATGATAAATTTGCGTTTCTCTTAAAGCTCGCTTTATATATTAGTGAAGCTTTTAATATTCTTTCGTGTGCAATATTTTTAAAATATTGTAAAACATCTTAGTAATTAAAAATTAAGGAAACTGTGACGGTGTACTTTAATAGATTTTACTATGGAAGTAAACAATTTATAAATTCCTCTTACTTACCTACTTACTTAACTTCACACTGTATCCCGCATATAGCAGGGTAGATAGAGGGAACCTAGTGTTAAGAAACTCCGTTCCCCACTTTCCGCCGAATTGAGGCATTGCGTGCTGAGTGGCGGAACTCAACGCCACGCTTTGCCTTGTTACCAAACCCAGGAAATGAAAATATCCATTTCCTGGTGTGATTCCTTTTACGATGGCAAAATATATTTATCAAGCGACAAAATTAAATATATATGTTTGCTCTAGTAGCTTAAAGTGCGGCGGTTAGTTCTACCACTCCATACATGCCATCTACAAACATTTCGATCATTCGTTTTTATCTATACTAGTGTTCCCGTTGACGCGTTAATAACGCGTTGCCTACCAAAGTATATGTCAATTTATATAAACAGGCACGTCAAACCACGGTAGTGTGTGTAACATTTATTTTATTAAAGTAAAATTTATTTTTATGCATTATTTTGAAAAGATATTATCATTGTTCACTCTTTCTCTATATAAACTATAAGTGGGCCAAGTTTCATGCTCCTCCGTTCGCATAAATTTCGTAAAAAGAGATCCAAAGTTTTTGATTGGATTCGAACGTGCACTCTCATCCAAAAAGACCTCACTGAACTCTTCTTTATATTATAATAAAATAATAATATTATTAGACTAGAACAGTATAATACGCTACAAAGACTTTAACCTGGGAAAATAAAGGAAAACATCTAAAAGTAATAACCTCTTTGTACATAAACTGAAAAATATTTACGGTATCTAGGTATCTTCCGTCTACAATATAACTATGGAGCTTACTGGTACTTCAACTAGCGTTTTGCCTACGCTGTACCAATTTGTGTAGAAATTCCTCATATTGTTACTCTTAGCTGGATTAATCTTTCATAGTAACCGGGTTTAGAAAAAGATGATTCTGATTTTAGTTCTTGTTTAGTTTCACGCTGTATCCCGCATATAGAAGGGTAGGCAGAGTGAATCAGAGAACCTAGTGTTGAGACACTCCGTTCTTTTTTAACGATTCCGTTTCCCACTTTCCGCCGAATTGAGACATTGCGTCCTGAGTGGCGGAACTCAAGGTCGGTGATTCGTTTTTATTTATATAGATGATTTCTTTCTTTAGATCTGCGCCTTGTCTCACATAGCAGTATAGTCAAAGAGAACTTAATGTCAAGACCCTCTATTCTCTATTTTTTACCCGAATTGAATACATTTATTTATTTATTTGCTTCAAGCATTTAGCATCTAGAAACAATTTTGCACGATAACAACCGCATTAGTATAAAAAGTTGTAAATATATCAACAAAATAATTTAAAGCGAGAAAGTAGTCATAAATTAAAACAAACAATATACAAAGTGGCAACAGTAAGGAATTACAAATGAACAAAAAGGTTTATAAAACATTGTGTATTGAGTGACGAAACTGAGAGGATAAAATGACAATAATATTAACTTAACTCTTTCTTCCTCTTCTGGCCCTTATCCCATAATTTGGGGTCGGTCTCCTTACTTTCCTGCGCCAAGACGCAGCAAGCGATCCTGGGTTGTAGGTTCAGGCAATTAGGCTTGTTTCAGGTCAGTAATAGTAACAGTAGTGGACCACCATGACCACTACTTGTTTTTGACTCCGATATATTTAAATCTAAATTTACTTTATAGTCTTCGTCCATGTGGAATTGAATTGAATTCACAACCGTCACATTCAAATTAAGTTGCCCCACTTCGCCATAACGACCTGTCTCATCAATTATGTATCATGTAAAAATGTATTTCATTAAATGCGACATCGCTTTTAACTATTTAATACGCACATATATATGAATGGAAGGAAAATGGATAGCACAGTGTTGTATGAGTAAGCTGATAGATTAAATTATTCACAATATTAATGGAAGCGGTGTCATTTTTAACATCAATCAAAATCAAAATAATCTTTATTCAAATAGGCAAGACAAGCACTTTCGAATTGTCAATTTACAAAGGTGTCAGTCGTGTCAGTCCTAACGGAAGCTACCACCGGCTCGGAAGGCAGTTGTGTTCGCCATTTTCAGCCAAATTGAAGCATTGCATACTGAGTTGTAAGCTCAACGCCGCGTTTTGCCTTGTTACCAGAGCAAAGAAATGATAATTAAAATTTTAATTATTATAAATAATATTGAATATTTTTATTGTTTGGATTAAGAATTGAACCCACAGGTGGAAGTCGCCAGTCGTAACGCAGAAGCACAAGCGTGCGACTGTAAACGCGATAGGTTGGGGGTTCGATTCCCACTCCAGGAAATATAAGTTTAGTTTTTTTATTTTCTGGGTTTGGTAACAAGGCAAAGGCGGCGTTGAGTTCCGCCACTCAGCACACAATGCCTCAATTCGGCGGAAAGTGGGGAACAGAGTGTCTTAACACTAGGTTCTTTGGTTCCCTCTGCTTACCCTGCTATATGCGGAATACCGCGTGAAACCAATATATATATATATATATAAAAAAAATAATATATTTCGACACATATGATTGTTTATCAATCAAAAATGAAAATTGAGCTACTTTGAAGTCTTTAAATTAACGCATACTAGTATACGCATTACGCACTACAGTATGTACTATAGATTGACATTGGCCACGCGAAACCGGGAAACAGCTTGTAATATTAAATACTACTGTCCCCGGTGACGCATTAACAACGCGTTGTCTTTAGCAATGTATGTACATATATTATGTCACTTTATATAAACGTGGATGTCAAACCATGGGAGTGTATGTAACATTTATTTTATTAATTTAATATACTTTTTATGCACTATTTTAAAAATATCCACACTCCTTCCCTATATAAACTATAAGTGAGCTAAGTTTTATTTTTCTTTGTCCACGTATTTTTTTATAAAGGGATCCAAAATTTTTGCTTCACGTATTTATATATAGATATACCTGTTTCTTTTCTAATCAGTTTAGAATATGATTATTTTTTTATTATAAAAAAATTTTAACTGCATTTTATTTGACTTTAAAATTTAAAAAAAAATTATTTATAAAAATATATTATCATTCTGCACTCCTTCGCTATATAAACTATAAGTGTGCCAAGTTTCATGCTCCTCCGTTCGCTTAATTTTCATAAAAACGGGTACAAAGTTTTTGCTTCACGTATTTATATATAGATATTTACAATTTTCGTTTTCAGGAGCTTGTCGATATCATGTTAAAACGTATGGACGTGGATTTGGACGGTGTTATAAACTTTCAGGACTTTCATACGTCGGTTACGAGAACTCCGTCCCTGCTTGAAAGTTTAGGCTATTGTCTACCGGAGAGGCCGGCGGTGTACTCGTTCTTAGCTACTTGGTGCCCAGCGTGGGGCAAAATGTGACGTGTAATTTAAATTGTTAATTAAAAATGATTTTAGTTTGGTATTGTGTTTTATTATATAATATTCATTTAAAAAGAAGTATTTATACTTACTAGTGTCCCCGTAAAAGCGCTTATAGCGCATGACATAGTGACGTATATGTCACTTTATATAAACATGGATGTAAAACCGTGGTAGTGTGTGTAACATTTATTTTGTTGTTAATGTTAATTTAAAATGCTTTTTATGCAATATTTTAAAAAAATGTTAGCATTCCGCACTCTTTATCTATATAAACTATAAGTGGGCAAAAATTCATCCTTCTCCGTCCGTGTAATTTTTTAAAAAGGAATCCAAAATTTTTGCTTCACGTATTTATATATAGATATACCTGTTTTTTTCTAATCAGTTTAGAATATGATTATTTTTTTATTATAAAAACATATTAACTGCATTTTATTTGACTTTAAAATTAAAAAAAAATATTATTTCTTCACTAAAAAAAAAATATTATTATTCACGCTGTATCCCATATAACAGGGTAACCAGAGGGAACCTGAGAACCTAGTGTTAAGACACTCCGTTCTCTTTTAAAATTTCCGTTACCCACTTTCCGCCGAATTGAGGCATTGCGTGCTGAGTGGCGGAACTCAACGCCGCGCTTTGCCTTGTTATCAGCTTTGTTTGCTTTATTCTTGTTATTCTCGTACGAATTTTGAGATATCCTCTCCTAGTTTTCCACTGCAATCCTCAAGTATAAATTTAAGTTTTGTAGCGAGTTTCTACTGTACGTTGTCTATCAGTCACTTAGTAACGTAAACGTTCTATATATACTCATGTCCCCATTGACGCGTTAACAACACGTCGCCTAGCAACGTATTTATCACATATCAAGTAAACATATGATTTTTGCCACCTTTTTTTTGGTAAATTTATGGTATTTTCCACTTTTTGCTCAGTTTGAGTTTTTAAGGGAAATCTTATAATACACTAGCTCATTTACATTTATGTTAGTGGAAATTGAACTTTGAACCGTCGCAACATCAAACGTGTCTACACCACAATAATGTCAATCTTTGTGTCAAAGGAAAATGTACAGCAATATTCTCATTTTATTTCGTAAAATGTAAAAGGGATCTAAAAATGTGTTCGTGGAATTACGAAACAGACATTTTAACACCTATATCCACTATATTTTTCATACTTTCGCTTCGGTAATACGAAACGCGGCGTTGAGTTCCGCAACTTAACACGTAATGTCTCGAAAGAGGCGAACGGAGTGTTTTCACACTAGTTTCACTCTACGGCTATGCGGGATAAAGCATGAAGTTATTTTATTTAGTACTGGCTGCACCTTGCGCCACCAAAAATAAACTTGAAATTAAGACATTATATACAAATATTCAAATCATTTTGAGTAATTTTAATGATTTTGTTAATTTCGAAAAAATTGTGTGGCGCCATCTGTTGAAAATTGATCGTACCCACTCAGAAACCTGCTTGGGTACATGCGTAATAACTTTGGTAAAGATCACCACATGATCAAATGGTTCTATAAAGGACATATAGAAAGACATACATACAAACATACATACCTTCACGCTCTATCATGCATATAGCAGGGTAGGCAGAGGGAACTTAGTGTTAAGACTCTCCGTTCCCCATTTTCCGCCGAATTGAGGCATTGCGTGCTGAGTGGCAGAACTCAACGCCACGCTTTGCCTTGTTACCAAACCCAAGAAATGAAAATACTAAATTTTACATTTCCTGGTGTGGGAATCGAACCCACAACCTGTCGCGTTTACAGTCGCACGCTTGTGTCTCTGCGCCACGACAGGCGAGTACACACAAACATACAGACAAACATTCATTTTTATATATAAAGAAGATAGAGCCAACTAAAGTACTATTTAGATAGAAGTTCCAACGAGGTATTACTACGAGTACAATTACATAGTTCCACAGACAGATACTATAGACTAAGTTAATACTCCTTAAGGAATTTTGACACTTGTTGTTAAGTGTTATTGAAACATAAGGATTTGATCCCTACTTGGGTAGTCAGAGATATCGGAGAGTGGGAATCGAACCCACGACCTGTTGCATTCACTGTCGCATGCTTAGGCCTCTGCGTCACGACAGGCTGAGATGCGGAAGTCAACGTCGTGTTGTATTATATATGAGCGAAGAAATACAAATAGTTGTTTAATATAGTTATTTAGTACTTAGCTTAACGCTTCCCTAGCGGGATAATCAGAGGTAGCGGAGCGCCATACGCTACAGTCCCTGTGTACCTTTTTCGCCTCGTCCACAGTTATTAACCTCTTCATGCATGCCCTCCGGGAGGTCTTCATGCTCTTTACGTGACCTTCCTCCAGAATCATTAGTATTGTGTTCTCGAAGGTCAACCAAAGTCTCCCCCTACCTCTCTCGCTGCTCACCTTTGCTTCATATATCTTTTTCACCATTCTTTCATCACTCATCCTCTTGACGTGCCCAAAGCACCTGTGCACCTTCTTCTTCATTATTACTATAACATTCTCGCTTATATCTGTCTTTCTAAGTATCTGTTCGTTGCGGATTTAGTCAGCCAAACTGACTCCGTATATTCTCTGACATCCACACATTAACATATAGTATTCTTGGACAGAATAATATACTTTTCTTAATAAAATATTTTTGTAATGTCTGTAATTATTTGTGGAATTTTGTTGTACATACGTATACCTTATGATAAGAACGATATATTCACAATTTGAAGGTGAAAACTAGGAGTGATCAGCTTATTTTTACTTCTAGTTACTAGATTTTCTAATTAATAGCAACAATATCTATATATAAATAACTGAAGTAAAAAATTTGTACCCCTTTTTACGAAAACTAAACGAACGGAGGAGCATGAAACTTGGCACACTTATAGTTTATATAGAGAAGGAGTGCAGAATGATATATTTTTTTTAAATAATACATAAAAAGTATATTTAATTAATAAAATAAATGTTACACACATATGGCTTGACGTTCACGTTTCTATAAAGTGACATATACATACATTGCTAAAGACAACGCGTTGTTAACGCGTAACGGGACCACTAGCATAAATAAACACCAAATAAACTTTAAGCTAGCTATTTTATTCGCTTAGCGAAGCAAGTACAATAGCATTCACCGTTTGTATGTGATCATATATGTTAGGTGTACACGTGCAGTGAATGATATCCAATCCGCCTCGGGCTAATTGGCGTCGGTCGAGACGTCAGGGTGTAATGTTAATATAACTTGTATATATATTGTTTTGGTATTTGAATGGAAATTGCATTGTTATTGGATTACAACTGGATTTTGATTGTTAATTGTTGAGTTTCGATTTTAGCGTCAAGACTAGAATTTGGAAGGGAGTGTTTAGATATTATGACCACTTTGATTGTCTTGCTGTGTATCCATGTCCACTTTGATTTCCTGAGTCTGGTAACAAAACAAAGCGCGGCGTTGAGTTTTGCCACTCAGCACGCAATGCCTTAATCCGGCGGAAAGTGGGGAAAAGAATTGTTGAAAGACAACGGAGTGTCTTAACACTAGGTTCTCAGGTTCCCTCTGCCTACCCTGCCATGTAAGGGATACATCGTGAAAAAAAATCTAACTTACTCGTAGATGTTCGCTACATTGTATTATAGTATTCCTATATTTTTCTAAAATATTTTTCATATTCTAGGTATGTGAATAATGCTTTAAAAATATTGTAATAAACAGCATTTTCTTTTCACAAATGATTATTCTAAGAAATAATCTTAGGTTAGTAGGAATTTGTAATATTCTCCCTGCAGTGAGGCTAACTACATAAATAAGTTTTAAGATAAAGATATTGAAGTACCTCGATGAGGACGTTAATATTAGTTGACAATTCTAAATATTATCTAGTATTTTCATTTTCTTGGGATTGGTAACAAGGTAACGCGCGGCGTTGAGTCCTGCCACTCAGCACGCAACGCCTCAATCCGGCGGAAGGTGAGAGACGGAATTGTTGAAAGAGATCGGAGTGTCTTAACACTAGGTTCTCAGGTTCCCTCTGCCTACCCTGCTATGTGCGGGATACAGCGTGAAGCTAAAAAAATAGATTAGTTGAATAAATGCTTATTGCATTGTGATTGTAGCCAGCAGACATCAGACACTAAAAAAAAAGAGAGTATATAATCTTAACACACTCCTTCCTCCTTCCGCCTCAATTCGAGACGTTTTGTGTAGCAGCGGAACTGAACGCCGCGCTTTTTCTTGACAGAGCTTTACGCTGTATCCTGCATATAGCAGGATAAGCAGAGGGAACCTGAGAACCTAGTGTTAAGACACTCCGTTCCCCACCTTCAGCCGTATTGAGGCATTCTTGACGGAGGAATGCAATTGTTTGTAAAATTTATTAATCCGATTCAAAATCAACTCCACAAACATGGAAATTACAATAATACGCTGACCACAATAAATTACTGGGTAATTAATAAGTTATTTTAACTATTCTATCCAAACCTATAATTAACTGGCGATCCGTGAAGTACATACTTGTATATCGAATACCGGAGCGCTTTAAATTCATAACATTATTACAAATTCTCGCAGATTAAAATTAAATTTTGACCAATATACAAAATCTTTAATAATACTGCATATGCAGTATATGCCAAATATTTGGCATATGCCAAATATTTTGAAGTATCAAATGAACTGATGAAATGAATTTCGATGGTTGCATTTTTCAATATATTCATGTTTTAAGGCATTTTTCAATATTGAATATTCGTATATGGGAAATAACTATGTTTTTTTATATTGATTTTATTTCGTGTACATATAGCTTGGCTTTATTTTTCTTTTCTTTTTTCTGTCTTTTTTTTTAACTTCACGCTGTATCCCGCATATAGCGGGGTAGGCAGAGGGAACCAGAGAACCTAGTGTTAAGACACTCCGTTCTCTTACAACATTTCTGTTCCCCACTTTCCGCCAGATTGAGGCATTGCGTGGCGTGGCGGGACTCAACGCCGCGCTTTGCCTTGTTACCAAATCCACAAAATGAAAATATCAAATTTTTCATTTCCTGGAGTGGAAATTGAACCCACAACCTGTTGCGTTTAAAGTCGCTCAGTAACATAATTTCATAAAAATTAAAAATTAAAAAAACAGAATAACATTACCTATATGTCAAATTTAATTCAAACATAATTTAGTTTCTAAAGGCCTATGAATTGAGTATGTTAGTCTATTGTGTTATAACCGTCAATAACTCAGAACTGACCTACTCTAGTTTCGCTTTGATTATTTTAGCAGCGAAATTTATAACTTTATGATGAAGAAATGGTAAAAATTGTCTTGTATGGATTTCACACAAAAACAACAGATATAAGCTTTTTTACTATATTGTGTTGCAAAAACTAGTTGAAAATGACATATAATATATACTTTTTATTTAACACTTCAAGCTTCACGCTTTATCCGGCATAGCAAGGTAGCAGTGGCGAGATGTCCATACAACACGGTGCCCACCGGCTTGCCTAACTTTAAACTAAACTACAAATATGAGACATAAAAAAAGTTCGCCAGAAAAATGTAGAGCTCAAATTTGAATGAAGTTTGCAAAAAAAGAAAGTTGAGCAAGGAGTAAGAGCCACCAGGAAAATCTGAACCTTAAATCGTGATTGAATTTGCAAAAAAAAAGTCGCTGAGAAATTATTGGACATAAAATTGCAAAACAACAAGCTGTGACATCTTAAACATTAAAAAAAAGGAATATAATCATATAATATAATCTTCACCTTCTATACCGGCTTCTCTAAATATATCGGCTTCTCTAATAATTACCGGTTTCTCCAAATATATGTACCCTTCTCTAAATATAAATCGGCTTCTCTAAATTTAGCGGCTTGCCTAACTTAATATTTCATCACCCGCCACTGCAAGTTAATCAGAGAGAACCAGTCAAGACAAAAAAAATATACATATTTTCAATATTTGAGGAAATAGTGGCGGAGAAGGAGAGTATATTGGAAGTAATGAGCAATGCAAACAAGCGTGCGTTTCACTTGATGTTAAGTCACCACCACCACCACCGCTTGCGGCTCCGTGTAATACCAGAGGAGTTATAGGTGCGTTGCCGGCATTTGAGGTATAGACGCGCGTTTTAGGTACCCATGTCGTATCGACCTGGAAACATTGTCACAAGTAGCTTCCACAATTGAGTGTCACGTGGAAGGAACTTTCTATGAAATCGCACAGTAGTGGAGTGACATATCTCCAGATGGTTAAATTAAAATAAGTATATTTTATTTATATTATTATTATAACGCCTGTCGTGGCGCGTAGGCACATGGTATGTGGTACATAGGTTGTGGGTTCGATTCCCACTCCAGGAAATGTAAAACTAGTATTTTCATTTTCTGGGTTTGGTAACAAGGCAAAAGCGTGGCGTTGAGTTCCGCCAGCACTGAATGCCTCAATTCGGCGGAGACTGGCGTTAGGAATGTCTTAGCCCTAGGTTATCAGGTTCACTCTGCCTACACTGAATTGTGCTTGTGAAAATGTGCTAATTAAGTCCTTTCATTTGACACCCCACACGGTACCCATCAACGATTTTTTTGTTTTTATTCATGACGTAATTACCTCTAGATGGCGCCATATTGAATTAAAAGTGACCTCACATATCTAAGAACACTTGAAGTATCAATATCTATCTAACGTCACCTTAATTATATAATTCTGTCTAGGGGTTTGAAAGATATGAGGTAATAAAGAATATTACAAACATACATGATACGCGCGAAAAACATAAGCCTTCTCTGACAGTCGGGTAAAAATACAGTCTCTATACTCTTCCTTCTGAAGTCAGTTAACAAATAAAAGATAATCTTTTAACTTCGCGATCGCATTACATTTCTATGTTCAGTACAATTTATCCTATAAGAGTGCTTCAAGCGACTCATAATATATAACAAATGCACAATTTTTACAAAAGCTTCTTAACGTTGCATATTGAAACTCGAATAAATATATTTCACTTCATATATGAAAATTAAATATATTTTCTTCCCTTTTTGAAGCTATTATAGAGAACATAGTGTTGTATTCGAAATATTACGTGTTAAGCGGTGGAACTTAACGCCGCGTTAAATGTTACTAGAGCAAGGTAATGAAAATATTTTTAAATTTTTTTTTAGCTTCACGCTGTATCCCGCATATAGCAGGGTAAGCAGAGGAAACCTGAGAACCTAGTGTTATTACACTCCGTTCCCCACTTTCCGCCGAATTGAGGCGTTCCTGATGGCGAAACTCAACGCTGCGCTTTGCCTTGTTACCAAGCCCAGGAAATGAAAATAGTAAACTTTACATTTCCTGAAATGAGAATCGAACCCACAACCTGTCGTTTACAGTCGCACGCCTGTGCCTCTGCGACGTGACGTGACAGGCGTTAAAAAAGGCTTAATATTTTAACCGACTTAGAAACTAGGAGGTTATCAATTCGATTATACTTAATGAGCTCTTTGATTTTCGCGATTATTACACATATTAAATGAAACTATTTTAACCGGATTAATCGCGTATGTTTTAGTATTTGGACCTACATTTTTGGAAACCCGACGTTTCGAACACTTTACAGTGTCCGTGGTCACATGTAGACACCTGTATACATATGTAACCAAAAATGTATTTCCGAATGCTAAAATATACGCGATAAATCCGGTTAAAATAGTTTCATTTAAAAAGTTATACTTTTACTGGGTGAGCTAATTTGCTGCCTACCCTGCTATATGCAGGATACAGCGTGAAGCTAAAAAATGTCAAGTACTAAGCTAACGCTGAAACACTGAAAGCTTTTTCTGTCATAGTACTCTATTATTCAGTTACATTGTCACTGTAAGTGAACTGGTCTTTGATTCAAAAGGACATTTGCTTTTTTCACCTAAAAATTGTGAAATTTTTCACGTAATTGTTAATGAAAGCCTTACATTTGACTAAAAGCGGAGCTTGAAATGCCAAAAAAAATCAGCTTCATGCTTTTTCCCGAATGGTAGGCGGAAAGAACAAAAAAGTATATTATTCTGTCCAAGAATACTATAATGATGTTAATATGTGGAGTTAAATGCTGTTGACACTCACCCGGGAGTCGGTAGGCTCATCATAGTTGTAAATTTATTGTAAAATTTTATTTGAAAGGACAATTTTTGAGTTCTTTGCCCTATCTTCTCAGCAGAACTGCCTACCGAGCCGGTGGTAGCTTCCGTTAGTACTGACACTACTGACATCTTTTTTAAATTGACGATTCGAAAGTGCTTGCCTATTTGAGTAAGATTATTATGATTTGATTTGAACTTAGTGATAAGGCACTGCGTTCTCCACCTTTTGTTTATATTCGAGAATGTTTGTGGCGGAACTCAACGCCGTATTTTGCTTACCAGAGCGAACAAGTTAAAATAGTTTTTATACTGCAAAATAACAAAAGCGACTTCAAATAAAATGCATTAAAAAGTAAAATTATTACGAATAACTCAAACACTACTTGTTAAATCTTAACTAAATATAAATGGGACCACATCAGAAACACTACCCATCATAACCATAAAAAAAAGCGGACCTCCTGATGGTAAGTGGTTACCTTCGCCCATTAACATCTACAACACCAGAGATGTTGTAGATGCGTTGCCAATCTAGAGGATACAGATGGAAGGGGAAGACAATGTAGTAGGCCACTATCGAAACCACCACATTTGGTGTAACGGATAGGTGGGAAAGGGGTAAACCTGGCTTACATGCCATCGAATCGGAACACATCATAAAATATTTGGCGGTTCGTCTTTGACATGATAGTGGTCGCGAGCCAGACAGAGGACGAACCTCCTACCACCCAGCAGCGGAGGGGAATTGTATTCTAACCCCGTCCCCTCATAGCCACGTATCATAAAGATGCCTGTCATGGCACAAACGTGCAACTGTAAACGCGACATGTTGTAGATTTAATTCCCACTCCAGGAAATATAGTATTTCCATTTCCTGTGTCTGGTAACAACGCAAAGTACGGCGTTGAGCTCCGCCACTCAGCACGCAATGCCTCAATGCAGCGAAAAGTGGGGAACAGAATTGTTGAAAGAGAACGGAGTGTCCTAACACTAGGTTCTCAGGTTCCCTCGGTCTACCCTGGCATAGGCGGGATACAGGGTTACTTTTTTGAGTTTAGTTAAAAATAGCTTCATATTTCTTGCATTTTTCATAAGTAAAGTTAAATCGAGAACAATCCCTTCTTTCAAGTAGGCTAAAAATAATTTTTATATTACCTGCGTCTTTATAAGACACAAATAACAAGAACTATAATAATAATATGGCATTCTTTTCTTAAATGTCACATATTAGAAATATATTTTTGTATTGAAATATTTTTACTTCCTCTTAAAACAGACTTTTGATTCATCACAGGGTGTGGTTGAAATGACTAACATAAATGATATTGGACTTTGTAAACATGTTAAGTGTATTTCATATTTATCCCCATAATTCTTAAATATTTAAATTAAATAGTGTCCCCGTTGACGCGTTAACAACGCGTTGTCTTTAGTAATGTATATGTCACGTTATATAAACATGGATGTCAAATCATGATAGTGTGTGTATTATTTATTTTGTTAATTTAATGTACTTTTATGCATTATTTTAAAAATATATTATCATTCTGCACTCCATCGCTCTATAAACTATTAGTGTACCAAGTTTCATGCTCCTCCGTCCGCGTAATTTTCGTAAAACGGTGTACAAAGGTTTTGCTTCACGTATTAATATATAGATATATGTCTCTATATTTATGATATCTTCATTCAAAAGGATATATTCGTTGCAAAGTAAAATAAACAGGACGTATCCACTCTTTGCAGTTGCAGCGGAAATTAAATTTTGCAATTTTTCAACCTTGTAAGATAAAAATTCAAATATAAATATTAACTGGAAAAAGCTCCTGTCGTAGCGCCGGGGCACAAGCGTGGGAATGTAAGCGCGATAGGTTGTAGGTTCGATTCTCATGCTTGAGCTTGAGCGCTTGGAGGTTTCCATGAGGCATGGGTTCAAGTCCCGCTGCGTTTAAAATTATTATACGTTTTCTAAAGATGTTTTCCAAAGTATAATCTTTCCGAATGCGAATCTCTCATTTGATTTCAATATCAGTATCATTAACATTTAGCTAAGATCTAATAAGTAGTTTTTGAGTTATTCGTAATCGTTAATCTAACTTTTTGGTGCATTTTGCTTGAAGTTGATTTTCTTTGCGTGTTGAGTGGCGGAACTCAACGCCGCGATTTGCCTTGTTACCGAGTAATAGATATAACTAATAGTTTTGAGTTATTAGAAATAATTTTACTTCTCTTGTATAAATTTCCATTACGAGGTGTGCTCAAAGAGCATCGCGAATTTTGAATTTTCGCAGGTTACGTATATTCGAATTTCCATTGTTTTTTGGCGTTATGTTGGTACATATGTCTCTCGCTTATGCTGACAAGTTTTTTTTTATGGATAACGGACGGCAAACGAGCAGAAGGACCACCTGATGGTAAGATTACCTTCGCGCATGAACATCTACAACACCAGAGATGTTGTAGACGCGTTGCCAACCTAGAGGTTACAGATGGAAGGGGAGGACAATGTAGTAGTCCGCTATCGGAACCACCACATTTAGGGGAAAGGATGGGTGGGAAAGGTCGGCCATTTTGAATGTTCAATTAAAAATAAATAAATAATTTTTGAAAATATACAAAATCCGCGATACTTTTTGAACACACCTCATATATTAAATTCTTACAATAATCCGCCATTAACATAACTGTATTGAAGGATTTATTTCATTAGGAACTAAATATAATATATGTGCGAGATCTAAGCTAGATAATCTGCATTATCGTCAATGTATATGACCTACATTGTCACTGTAACACGTCTTTGTTCCTTGTCCTTCTAGAAATAGAATGAACTGAGTTATATTATGCAGTTTACATAGATTTTTTTTTAATTAATTAATTTATACTGAAGATTTCAACGCCTATCGTGGTATAGAGGCACAAGTGGGTTCGATTCCCACTCCAGGAAATGTAAAAGTTTAGAATTTTCGTTTCCTATGTTTGGTAACATACAATGCCTCAATTCGTTGAAAAGTGGGGAACGGCGGGTCTTAACAATAGGTTCTCAGGTTCCCCCTGCCTACCCTGCTATATGCGGGATACAGCGTAAAAAAAATATATGGTTTCATTTTAATTTAGTTAAAATCTGACGATTAGTTTTTGAGTTATTTGTAATAATTTTATTTTTTAAAGCATTTGATTTAAAGTCCGTTTTCGTTTACGCTGTTTAGTTTTTTTTAATTATTATTATTTTTTTACCTTCACGCTGTATCCCACATATAGCTGAAGGGTAGGCAGAGGGAACCAGAGAACCTAGTGTTAAGACACTCTATTCTCTTTCAACAATTCTGTTCCCCACTCTTCACCGAATTGAGGCATTGCGAGTTGAGTGGTGAAACTCAACGCCGCGCTTTGCCTTGTTACCAAACCCAGGGAATGAAAATACTAACATTTCCTGGAGTGGGAATCGAACCCACTACCTGTCGTGTTTACAGTCGCACGCTTGTGCCTCTGCGCCACGACAGGTGTTAATATCATAGCTAATTTATATTAAAACGAAAATATAAAAGTAAACTGAATAAAAGCCTTTATTAAATTTTTATAATAATATTCATATTAATATTACTGGCATCCTTAATTAATATAGAGAGACAATGCTTTCCTAGTAATTGCACTGGAATGATTACAATAATATCATGTGATTTTAAATACATATCCAGTTAATATCAAAGCTTATGGAATAATTCTTTCTAGAACTATCATCAGTTCGTTTCATCACAAATATCAAGGGCGGCATTAGCACACACTAACATGGCTTGACATCCATGTTTATATAAAGTGACATATAATTTCTAAAGACAACGCGTTGTTAACGCGTCACCAGGGACACTAGTTTCAATAAATATTATTATATAGTCATAAATAATATTTTATTACCCTCACATTGCTTTGCGAAAGCTACGGTAATCGATTTGACAGGAAGACATGCTTCACGTGTACCCTATATGCATATTATGAAGCTATCAATTCAAGTGTCTCGAGCACTATGAAAATTCTACTAGCTCTCTATATATTTATTTTATAAAACATTTTTCTTTGAAAATCGACAACTCATCCGTTACCTGAGGTATTGTACATTTTAAAAGTATGGGTTTTCAATGTTTTGCACTTTTTTCTCACGTTCTTGAAACGGATGTTCTTAACACTAGGTTCTCATGTTCCCTCTGCCTGCCCTGCTATATGCGAGATACAGCGTGAAGCAGGGTAGGCAGAGGGAACCTGAGAACGTAGTCTTAAGACGCTCCGTTCTCTTTCAACAACCCCGTTCTCCACTTTCCGCCAAATTGAGGAATTACGTGCTTAGTGGCGGAACCCAACGCCGTGCTTTGCCTTGTTACCAGCACCAGAAAATTAAAATACTAAATAATATTTAAAATTTTCATTTCCTGCGCCACGACATGTGTTATGGCCTTATCTATGACACACATATCTTATCACGGTTCATTGAGATGTCAAAACTACTTTATGTATTATAATACACAATTTATTTTATTTATAAGCAATATATACTAGCTGTTACCCTTGGATTCGCTCGTTGTCAATGGCACTCCATACTATAGTGCTATACTATAGTGTATAGTGCGAATATGTGTTCATTTGAAGGCTTTGAAGTAGATAGATTTTCAATGACAAACAATTATAACTACCAAAATATTTTTTTTTATAAAATGTATTTTATATTTAATATCTCTAAGAACATGTGTGCAAAGTTTCATGACAATCGGTTGAGTAGTTTTGGCGTGAAAGCGTAACAAACAAACTTACATTCAAGTTTATTATATTAATAGGGATATAAAGTAGCCTAAGTTACTCCTTATTATTTACCTGCCAGTAAAAGTCCCATCAAAATTGATTCAGCCATTTCTAATATCAGCTGGAAGAAACAGACAAACAGACAAAAATTGTAAAAAATATTATTTTGCGATATATACCGTAGATACATTATATATATGCAAGTATTAAAAAGCAATTATTGTAATATTACAAACAGACACTTCAATTTAATTTATATGTATAGATATATCCTTTTTTAATAGTTCTATGAGTATATGCACAAAGTTTCATCAAAATCGGTTGAGTAGTTTTGGCGTGAAAGCGTAACAAACATACTAACATTCATCTTTATGATATTAGTATGGATTATAACTAACGTCATACATGTACTATATTACCTGTGACCTAGCAGAGGCCTATATTCTCGCTTATAATTATTTTTATGAATTTATTTTTATTCTTTATTAGGTAGAGCACCATTTTTATATTATATTTAGAATTCTTATCTTCTTGTTTTACATACATACATACATAGCTTCACGCTGTATCCCGCATATAGCAGGGTAGCCAGAGGGAACCTAGTGTTAAGACACTCCGTTCCCCCCTTTCCGCCGAATTGAGGCATTGCGTGTTGAGTGGCGGAACTCAACGCCGCGATTTGCCTTGTTACCAAACCCAGGAAATAAAAAATTTCATTTCTTGGAGTGGGACTCATCCCACAACCTTTTGCGTTTAAAGTAGCACGCTTGTGCCTCTGCGCCACGACAGTTTTATGTTTCTTCTTGTTTTAGCTATACTTTTTATTTTTAGCTTGACCTATATCTCTAGTATTAATAGAAGTCTCACCTGTCGTACCGCAGAGGCACAAGCGTGCGACTGTATACGCGATAGGTTGTAAGTTCGATTCCCACTCCAGGAAACGAAAATGTTAAATAATATTTAGTATTTTCATTTCCTGGGTCTGGTAACATGACAAAGCGTTGTGTTGAATTTCGCCACTAAGCACGCAATGCCTCAATCCAGCGGAAAGTGGGGAACGGAAATATTGAAAGAGAACGGAGTGTCTTAACACTAGGTTCTCAGGTTCCCTCTGCCTACCCTGCTGTATGCGGGATACAGCGTGAACTTAAAAAATAATTGAAAAAGAATTGTTCCACTTCTCATCCCTTGATTTGCTTGAAAATTTGCACTTATGTTAGGATCTGATGATGATACAGTATTTTCATAGCACAAATGTCGTAATAGGGATTTTGGACGGTCCAAATAAAGGGCAAAATCTGGGTGGAATATGAGAATGAGAATGGAGTATCTTGACACAAAAATTTTTACATATTATGATATGTGGGAAAAAAGCGTGTACTTTAAATAATAAACTTAACTTAACTTCATGCTTTATCACTACTGGGGTAGTCAGAGAGAATAGAGCGCCGCTATCGGTCCCTGCATACCTCTTTTACATTTCCTTTTTTTTTTTTTTTATGGATAACTGATGGCAAACGAGCAGAAGGACCACCTGATGGTAAGTGGTTACCTTCGCCCATGAACATCTACAACACCAGAGGCGTTGTAGATGCGTTGCCAACCTAGAGGATACAGATGGAAGGGGAGGACAATGTAGTAGTCCGCTATCGGAACCACTACATTTTGGGGAAAGGATGGGTGGGATAGGGGAAAACCTGGCTTACAAGTCCCCACTCCAGGTGCTTGATCCTAAAGCTTTCAATAAAAGGCCAAATCTAAGATTCTAAGAAAATTATCCGTCACCTTTCACTCTATACCTAGTACCAAGACAGGAGGAAGGAAGAATGGAGGAGGGCGGAGCTCCTCCATTAGGTTCTCTGTCTACCCTGCTATGGGGAAAAGCACTCTAAACAGTAGCTTCGGCAATATCGGTAGTCAAAAAACTAGTGACCAGACACTCCGTTCTACGCGTTTCACATATATTTTTTCACATATATTTTTTCTTTTTTTTTTAACTTCACGCTGTATCCCACATATAGCAGGGGATGCAGAGAGAACCTGAGAAACTAGTGCTAAGACACTCCGTTCCCACTTTCCGCCGAATTAAGACATTGCGTGCTGAGTGGCGAAACTCAACGCCGCGTTTTGCCTTGTTACAAACCCAGGAAATGAAAATACTAAACTTTTACATTTCCAGGAGTGGAAATCGAACCCACAACCTGTCGCGTTTACAGTTCACGCTTGTGCCTCTGCGCCACGACAGGCGTAAGAGACGGTTACGGGATACAGCGTGAAACTGCTTTTTTAATTAAAAAATCAACTCTTATAGAAAAAGGTAAAAAAAAGTATTTCTGTAAGCCAAAAGTCATTTGGCAAATGTCAAAATAGTTCGTTTTTTCAATTACTCCTACAAAAACTGTGGAAACCTTACAACTGGTTACAACACATGGCTCGGTTTGTTTTGATTCAATTTAAACGTAGCTTTTAAACGTGGCGGTGTGTCTTGCGGTTTATTTTTCTGAACGTAATTGGGTTTACCGATCGACAGACGATATGGTCGTCTGAAAATTATTTTATTAGTCTTTTTTAACTGATTTCAAAAAGAAGGTCTTTTCGATTATTTTTTTATTTGTGTAAATTCGGCAGAAGTGGGGAATGGAGTGTCTTAACACTACGTTTTCAGGTTCCCTCCGCCTACCCTGCTGTATAGGGATATAGCGTGAGGCCAAAAAAAATCTTTTGAATGAGAATTGAACTCCCGACCAATCGTGTATCAATATATTTGTATGAAAGCTAAAAAAAGCCAAAAGAAAAGAGTAAAAGTAACTTTTTACTGGGTGAACCAATTTTTTTTTTAACTTCACGCTTTATCCTGCATATAGCAGGGTAGGCAGAGGAAACCTAGTGTTAAGACACTCCGTTCCTCACTTTCCGCAGAATTGAGGCACTGCGTGTTGAGTGGTGGAACTCAACGCCGCGCTTTGCCTTGTTACCAAAACCAAGAAATGAAAATACTAAATTTTACATTTCCTGGAGTGGGGATAGAACCCACAACCTGTCGCATTTACAGTCGCATGCTTGTGCCTCTGCGTCACGACAGACAGGTGAACCAATTTTGATGATCTTTTTTTTAATGTGATAGCTAGTGCGTGATCTGGCCTCAGTTGAGTTAGATAAGATCTGACGAGTAGTTTTTAGATATTCGAAAAACCGCGAGTTTTTAGTATATTTAAATTGAAGTCAATACAATACAATACAATACAAATATTCTTTATTGCACACAAATAAACAAATAGAACATAGAACATAGAACATAGAAGTAGTAATAGCGTACAATAAAGCGGCCTTATCGCTTAAAGCGATCTCTTCCAGGCAACCTTTGGATATTTGATTTGTATAAAGTAGTGGTAGGCGGTGCACTAATCAGGATATTTACTATTTGAAGTCTTGCTTTTTTTATTTTAAAATATCTTCATATCATAATTATATGAAATAAATATTAGACTTACGTTTTAGTTTTGCTATGTACGTGTAAAAATGGCCTGAAAAATTTGAACTTTTGATTTATCCACTTATTCACGCCTGGTTAATTATTTAAATCTATAGATAAATACGTGAAGCAAAAACTTTGTACCCCATTTTACGTAAATGATGCGGACGGAGGAGCATGAAACTAGGCACACTTATAATTTATATAGCGAAGGAGTGAAAAATGATAATATCTTTTTAAAATAAAACAAAAAAAATATATGTTAAATTAATAAAACAATTGTTACACACACAATACCATGGTTTGACATCCATGTTTATATAAAGTGACATATACGTTGCTAAAAATAAAAGAGCATAAGCAATTCCTCATTAATTATCCACTTCAGTACATTCATTGAACTGCTGATTACTCAATTAACGGCATTCATGAATTGACGATTGATGAAGATTTGTCATCTTTTTAAATGTTGTTGGATAAAAATGTATTTTAAAAAATCCCGCATATAGATGGGTAGGCAGAGGGAACCTGAGAATCTAGTGTTAAGACACTCCTTTCACCACTTTCCGCCGAATTGAGGCATTGCATGCTGAGTGGCGTAACTCAACGTCGCGCTTTGCCTTGTTACCAAACCCAGGAAATGAAAAGTTCTATTTCCTGGAGCGTGAATCGAACCCACAACCTGTCGCGCTTACAGTCGCACGAAATTACGCATTAAAATTTAATAATTCATATCAATATAATTTTTGAATTTTCAAGTTATAAAATAGATGTAGCAAATTCAAAACAATTGTACGGTAAAAGGGTGTACCTACCCTGAACACAGTTAAACTGGCAAACGCAATAACGTATTTTCTAGGAACCGAGTACTAAGCTGACTATCATAATTGAAGTTGGACTTTCGATGCCAGTTAGATATTAGTGTCAATTGGCAGATATTTCCGATCGAGTTAAATCAATTTAGAGTGAATTGAAAAGGTAAGTTTCGCAACAATAGTGATAGAATAATAAATATTATGAAACTATTGGGCTATTGTTGTATGAACTATAGTTTTTCTATTATTTATATATAAATAAATGTAAAATTTAGTATTTTCATTTCTTGGGTTTGGTAACAAGGCAAAGCGCGGCGTTGAGTTCCGCCAATCAACACGCAATGCCTCAATTCGGTGGAAAGTGGGAAACGGAATTGTTGAAAGAGAATGGAGTGTCTTAATACTAGGTTCTCTGATTCCCTCTGCCTTCCCTGCTACGAGTATATGCGGGTTACAGCGTGAAGTTAAATTCAAATTCAAATTCAATTCATATATAAATATTTAATATTCCCATTTGTTGTAGTCGGAATCGAACCCACAACCTGTCGCGCTTACAGTGCGGAAAGCACAAAAAACGAGTGTCTTGACACTCCCTTATCTCTGACAACCCTTTAATACGGGAATCACGCAAAACTGTATTTATATGAACTAGCGATCCCGTTGACGCGTTAACAACGCGTTGTCTTTAGCAATGAATATGTCACTTTATATAAACATGGATGTCAAACCATGTGTAACATTTTTTTTATTATTTTAATATCCTTTTTATGCATTATTTAAAAAAAATATTAACATTCCGCGCTCTTTCTCTATATGAACTATAAGTGTGCCAAATTTCATGCTACTTTATCAGCGTAGGTATCGTAAAAAGGGGTAATATAAAGTTTTTGCTTCACGTAGATTCTTTATTTACAAACAGTAATAACTTTTGAAACGAAAAATATCTAGCGAAGAAATTACTTTCTGTATTCCTGACAAGTTCTGTTCATCACAATTTAAATATTTCACCAATATTTATTTTAGCTTGCAAAATGAATGTCGTTTACTTTCATTTGAAAGAAAATTTAAAGTAAGAAAATTTCTTACGGCATCCTAGTAAATAGCATTTTATGAGTTCTATGTAACATTTTGTGATTGCTTCGTTTGACTTCCGGTGCGCTTGTAGACGTACCTTAAGGACTTTGCAAGCTGGAACTTGGTATACAAACGTTACTACTATAGTAATGTTGAGTGTGCTTGCTTTAGAAAGCTGCGCGGTACAAAGTTAACCTTTAAGCTTAAAATCTATTTCATGGATATTGGTGTAATTTTTATAAATAAACATAAAAAAAATAATTAAACCTGTCGTGGCGCAGAGGCACAAGCGTGCGACTGTAAACGCGACAGGTTGTGGTCTCGATTCCCACTCCAGGAAATATAAAAGTTTAGTATTTTCATTTCCAGAGTTTGGTAAGAAGGCAAAGCGCGGAGTTGAGTTCCGCCACTCAACACGCAATACCTCAATTCAGCGGAAAGTGGTGAACGGAGTGTCTTAACACTAGGTTCCCTCTGCCTACCCTGCAAAAAACCTGTATACACTCAACAAAAATAATCGTCGCGACACCACACTGTTCAATGCGAAATAGAAACACGAAACGAAAATAACTGGCTTGCTTTCTATGAGAGAGAAAGAGACAGAAAAACACGCGCACGTAGCACGGCTTACAACTATAGCAAAAAGTGTCGTTACAACTTTTGGTCTTAATTTTTTCCGCCTTTCGCAACGCACGATAAGGAGCTTCGTTCCAATAAATTAATATTAAAGAAACACCTTTTCACGCTGTATATTAATACCATTGACAGAAATATCAATTAATGAATCATTATAATTATGATCTACTAGCTATAACCCGCGACTTCACTCGCGTGGCCAATGGAAATTAACAATAAATCCATCATGTATGACATATAATTCTTTCATACATATATTTTTGATATCTTGAACCGTTTTCGCAGCGCACGTAACGGAAGCCCTCAAGGATGAATAATTTTCCTCGTTTTTTCCACATTTTCCATTATTTCTTCGCTCCTAATAGTTGCAGCGTGATGTTATATAGCCTAAAGCCTTTCTCGATAAATTGTCTGTTCAACATAAAAATAATTAACTAATTCAAACCAGTAGTTCCTGAGATTAGCGCGATCAAACAAACAAACAAACAAACAAACAAACAAACTCTTCAGCTTTATATACTAGTACAGCTATATAATTTATTGGCGTGCATCGATCTCATATTCAAAATAGGATGTCAGGTCATGACCTGTTTTCCTTTAACGATAATTGTATAGGACGTCTCGTGTATGTAGTATGGAAAATATCGTTTATGTATGTTTTAGTCGCCTATATTTATTTATTTAAATAAATACGTGAGTAAACACTTTGTACCCCTTTATAAGGAAATTACGCGGACGGAGGAGCATGAAACTTGGTATACTTATAATTTATATAGAGAAGATCTGCAGAATGGTAGGGAGTGCATTTTTTTTAAATAATGCATAAAAACTATATAAAATTAATAAAATAAATGTTACACACACTACCATGGTGTGACATCCTTTGTTTATATATAGTGACATATACGTTGCTAAAGACAACGCGTTGTTAACGCTTCAACGGGGACACTATATACAAACATATATGTTTCCTGGTATAATTTTGCTATAGTAAAAAAAGGAAACCGTCTTTAAAAAAAATTAAATAGGACCACATCAGAAGCTACCTTTTAAAAAACAAGTGACACGAGTGTGCGACTGTAAACGCGACAGGTTGTGGGTTCAATTCCCACTCCAGGAAATGTAAAAGTTTACAGTCGCTTGTGCCTCTGCGCCACGTCATGCGTTTGATGGCTTGCTGAATAATTGACATTAATACGAATAACTCAAAAACTGTTGTATTTGAGGCCAAATTACAATATAAAATTTTATAAAATCATTTTACAAGGCAAATTTAAAAACATAATTTTCCGAAACATTTCTATTCAATGCTGTGGTAACGTTAAGTGGAGGTATACGTAGCAATTAATATTTTTTAGTACAATTAGCGTCAGTTCAGTGGAAGAAAGAAAATAAAGTGACGTTGAAAATAACCGCTTTGCAGCAAATTTTAAAATATACTGTGTAATTCTTCTTGTAATGAATATACAATACTTTTTTGGAGTCAAAGTTAAAATATTCTGTCGTATATAAAAAAAGGACGTTTAAAATATGATTTTTTATAGACATGGTACAAAATAATTAAGATTTTTACAATGAAAGGAAACTGATCTAAAAATTGTTACGATAAACTCAAAAACTACTAATGAAATCTTTTTTTTAGCTACACGCCTTGTCCCGCATATAGCAGGGTAGGCAGAGGGAACCTGAGAACCTAGTGTTAAGACACTCCGTTCCCCACTTTATTAAATCTTAACTAATAAATTACTTAATTGAATTTAAAGGGATCATATCAAAAGTTCCTATCATATAAAAAGTATCATGTATTAATTTACCCAGTAAAATGTTTTTTTTTTTTATTGATAGAGAATAACTAAATAATTGTATATACTTTCTCCCATGCATTTTTTTAAGTGAAATAAAGAATATAAAGGATGGCAAATAAGCAGAAAGACCACCTGATGATAACTGGTTACCTTCGCCCATAGACATCTACAACACCAGAGGTGTTGTAAATGTGTTGCCGGCCTAGCGTTCAAATGGGAGGGGGAGGAAACAATGTAGTGGCCGCGGGAGTTCGCCATCGGAACTACCACATTCTGGGGAACGGATGGGTGGGAATAGTAAAACACTTCAAAAAATGCAGTTGAATTGGAAATTCTTTTTTTTTTAAATCAATTAATTCGCGTGATACAGCGTGAAGCTAAAAAATAACTGTTTTTGTCAATATAAATTTCCCTTTGATATCAACAAAGATTATTACACTAGCTTGAAATATATTTAAATGATGAATCCACGCGTATCAAATCGCGAAACGAAGCGCACTAGACTCAAAGCAATATAATAATAGATTACAATTTTTTATCATGCTGTATATAATGTTAAAAATAAATAAAATGCAGGTTAACATACTTTTGTGTGAGAGAAAATTAATATTTTTATGGTTTTTATGTAGTTACTAGCTGTTACCCGCGGCTTCACCCGCGGCTTCACCCGCGGTTTCAATGGGAAATTATGAAATTAATATTAAAATTCAATTCTATTCTAAATAATATTTAGTATTTTCATTTCCTGGGTCTGGTAACAAGGCAAACAGCGGCGTTAAGTTCCACCACTCAGCACGCAATGCCTCAATTTGGCGGAAAGTGGGGAACGGAATTGTTGTAAGAGAACGGAGTATCTTAACACTAGGTTCTCAGGTGCCCTGTACCTACCCTGCTATATGCGGGATACAGCGTGAAGTTAAAAAGAAATGTAAATAGCCACAATATTTTTTACTTTACAACGAAACATTAAGCGAATTTATATAACAAATGTTCCAATTCCAATAGCGATATTCAACAAGTACTAAATGTACCAACTCGGTCGAGTCTCACAGTTATTTATGATCATAACATCTATCAATACTTTAAACTTTGTTATCTCTATATTATAATTCTTGTTCAAATATACTAGTGTCCCTGTTGACGCGTTAACAACGCGTTGTCTAGCAATATATATGTCACTTTATATAAACATGCACGACAAATCATGGTAGTATGTGCAACATTTATTTTATTAATTTAATATACTTTTTACGCATTATTTTTAAAAAAATGTCATCATTGTGCACTCCTTCTCTATTTCTTTTTTTTTTATCTTCGCGCTGTATCCCGTATATAGCGGGATAGGCAGAGGGAACCAGAGAACCTAGTGTTAAGACACTCCATTCTCTTTCAACATTTCCGTTCCCCACTTTCCGCCAAATCGAGGCATTGCGTGTCCTTTTCTATTTGGAAGATAATTAGAGATATATTATAAAGCGAGCGTGGGGATAATATTTTATACAATAATAATATATTAGTTTTGAACAGGTTCCGGGTTCGATTCTGACTCCAGGAAATGGAATTTTTCATTTCCTGGGTTTGGTAACAAAGCAAAGCGCGGCTTTGAGTTCCGCCACTCAGCACGCAATGCCTTAATTCGACGGAAAGTGGGGAACGGAGTGTCTTAACACTAGGTTCCCTCTGCCTACCCTGCTATATGCGGGATACAGCGTGAAGCTATGTATGTATGTATGTATGTATAATACGTTAGTAAATATATATTTTCATTTGTTAACGTTATTAGTAATATATTTTAGTATTCCCCTCGCGCAGTACCCTCATAATTCCCGTATATCCAAGATGGCGGATTCTGACTGCGGCTCAAAGCTATTATTCCTAAATGGTACAAACTATATATAGCACACAGGTTATTATTATTATTTATTTGAAAGAAAATTGA
>JAKGSA010000905.1:86742-113830 GCA_033558755.1 Philaethria dido
GTTGAGTTCCGCCACTCAGCACGCAATGCCTCAATTCGGCGGAAAATGGGAAATGGAGTGTCTTAACACTAGGTTCCCTCTGCCTATATACTGGTATATACGGGATAGCGTGAAGCTATGCATGTATGTATGTAGGAAAAATTATAAAATTATTGCTCCATAGGAAAACTCACAACTGACCACACTAAGGATTTTATCATACAAATTAATTATATACTAACCAGAAACACCCACGAATGTAATTTGAACCTAAAACCAACAAACCAGTCAAAAAAAGTCGCGGCGTCGACTTCCGCCACTCAGCACGCAATGCCTCAATTCGGCAGAAAGTGGGGAACGGAGACACTACGTTCTCAGGTTCCCTCTGCCTACCCTGCTATATGCGGGATTCAGCGTAAAGCAGCCAAAAAACACATTCCTCAACAAAATAAACTCATATTTATAAAAACAAATTTCGCAGTAAATTGACCGTTGATTGCAGCCGGCTAATTTAATAGCTGCCGTTCCATCATAGTACGTAATTATGTTCAAAATATAACCATACTAGCTGTTACCCGCGGCTTCGCTTGTAACCAATGGAATAAAAGAGGAAAACTTTTTACAATTTATTTTTTACCTAACTGTCATAGAAGGGTTATGTCTTTCGGGCTTATCATGTATGTTTGTAATATTCTTTATTACCTCATAACTGCCAAACCCCTGAACCGAAATATATAATTAAGGTGACGTTAGATAGGTATCGATACTCCAAGTGTTAGTAGATATGTGACGTCACTCTTATTTCAATAAGGCGCCTTCTAGAGGCAATTACGTCATAAATAAAAACAAAAAAATCTTTGATACCATGTGGGGTATCAAATGAAATGATTTAATTAGCACATTTCATATATATAACACATAACTAGCTTTTGTAGCCTACTTTATCTGTATTTGCTTTCTAAATGTGTAGAATTGGTTGAGTTGAGTTATTTGTTCTTTATAATTTTTATTTTGTCAAAATCGTAATTATCATATGGTATGGTATAAACTACATATGTTTGAAGATAAAAAGCCAAAAATATAACTCAATTTATAGGTTTTCAAAAACATTGTCCTATACAATTTCGTTGAATATAATTTACGTTGAATATATGGCGTTGAGTACCGCCATTCAATTCCCAGTGTCTCGATTTCGGGCAGAGAGAGAACGGAGTGTCTTGACACTAGATACTCTGTGACAATTCTGTATTGTGGGAAAGAGAGTGAAGCTACTTTTTTCATTAACATTTCTTCGATAATTTGCGTTAAATATATTTTTAATTTAACAGTTAAAATATATCTATATATAAATACGTGAAGGAAAAACTTTGTCCCCCTTTTTACAAAAATTATGCGGACGAAGGAGCATGAAATTCGGCATACTTATAGTTTACATAGAGAAGAAGTGCAGAATGAATATATTTTCTAAAAATAATGCATAAGAATACAATAATTAATAAAATAAATGTTACACACACTACCATGGTTTGACATATATACGTCACTACGCAATGCGTTATTAACGTATTTACGGGGAAACTAGTTAATATAAGGTTTTCTTTTTAACTTCACGCTGTATCCCGCATATAGCAGGGTTAGCAGAGGCAACCTAAGAACCTAGTGTTAAGACACTCCTTTCTCTTTCAACAATTCCGTTCATATAAAGTGGGGAACGGAAATGTTACTGAGTACTGAGTGTCTCAACACTATGTTCTCTGGTTCGCTCTGCCTACCCTGCTATATGCGGGATACAGCGTGAAGCTAAAAAAAAGAAAAAAATGTATTGCGTTCCAACATTTCTTTATCGTTTATAATCTAGAGAATTGATTAAGCGCTACTTAAAGTAATCTTTTATTAAGTATCAGAGTATTATCTAAGTAATATTTGAAAAGGCAGGATTGCTTTTAAAGAATTATTAATTGTATAACCTTTGATTTTCCTATTTAACATTTAATTATTTATAACACCTGTTGTAAGCGCGACAGGTTGTGGGTTCGATTCCCACTCCAGGAAATGTAATTTTCCATTTCCTGTGTTTGATAACAAGGCAAAGCGCGGCGTTGAGTTCCGCCACTCAGCACGCAATGCCTCAATTCAGCGGAAAGTGGGAAACGAAGTGTCTTCGTCTAGTGTGTTATGTTTTTAACTGAAGAGCCTGAACACTGTCGAAATTTAAATTCAAAATATTCTTTATTACAATAGCCTTTTGCAAGTACATTCGAAACGTCGAATAAACATAAAGCTGCTACCGGCTCGGAAGTCAGTTATGGAAAATGCCGGCAATAAATTCAATAGTTGCCCTTTTCCAATATAAATGATACAATATTATTCGACGTGGCGCAGTGGAAGTGTTTAACTGTAAATAATTAGTAGGGGATTCGATTTCCACTGTGACAACTGATTACATTTCTTTTTTCTCTTATAAGACCAAGCGCGGCGTTGAGTTCCGCCATTCAACATGTAAAGTTTCAAAATACATACATACATACATAGCTTCACGCTGTGTCCCGCATATAGCAGGGTAGGCAGAGGGAATCTAGTGTTAAAACACTCCGTTCCCCACTTTCCGCCCAAATGAGGCATTGCGTGCTGAGTGGCGGAACTCAACGCCGCGCTTTGCCTTGTTACCAAACCCAGGAAATAGAAAATTCCATTGCCTAGAGTGGGAATGGAATCCACAACCTGTCGCGTTTACAGTCGCACGCTTGTGCCTCTGCGCCACGACAGGCGGCAGTTTTTAAAATCAGGCGGAAGATTGTGGACTGAGTTTCTTGAGACTAGGCTCTCATTGACTACACTGCGATACGGCAATATGTAAAATGAGAATAAATACTGAAGCATAATTAACATCAATATTTTTTTACCTTCACGCTGTATCCCGTATAAAGCAGGGTAGGCAGAGGGAACCAGAGGACCTAGTGTTAAGACACTCCGTTATCTTACAACAATTCCGTTTCTCACATTCCGCCGGTTTTATAGGTAGTATTAGGTCCTTGTAGGTTCACCGCAGGCACAAGCGTGCGACTGTAAACGCGACAGGTTGTAGGTTCGATTTCCACTCCTGGAAATGAAAATATTAAATAAGATTTTGTATTTTCATTCTCTAGCTCCGGTAATAGAGCAAAGCGCGGCGTTGAGTTCCATCACTGAGCACACAAAGCCTCGATTTAGTGAAAAGTGTGGACCGGAAAGTTAAAAAGAACGGAGTGTCTAAACACTAAGTTCTATGGTTCCTTCTTCTTCCCTGTTATGTGCGGGATACAGTGTGAAGTGAAAAAAAGCATTTATATATAAATAAGTAAAAAAACTTTAGATACCTTTTTGAAATAATTACGCGGACGGAAGAGCATGAAACTTGGCACAATTATAGTTTATATCAAGAAGAAGGGCAGAATGCTAATATTTTTTTAAAATAATGCATAAAAAGTATATTCATATAAGAATTATTTTATTATATGCTACACACACTACCATGATTTGACATCCTTGTTTATATAAAGTGACATATACGTCACTACGCAATGCGTTATTAACGCATTTACGGGGACACAAGTAAACATTTATTTTGTTATGTTTATAATAAAAAAATTCTCAGAATACCGTAATTTCATTGCAATGGCAAGAGGCATTTCTGAGCAACGTGACAGTATTGGCTTTTCTCGCTACGAAGACTTGAAGGAAGCAATACAGCTGTACGACCGTGGAGAAATTTCAAGGTTGGAACTTACCTTAGATTTATTACAGTTATATTCTGTCAATGTTTTCCTACTTTTTAACTGACTTTAAAAAAACGAGGAATTCCTGAATGTGTCTATTTTTACGTGTTATAGTACAATAACTTTTTACCGGGTGTATCGATGTTGTTGATTTGAAGTGAGGAACAGGAGAAATTGTCATTCTTTGGAATATTATTTGGTTTATCCTTTTTATTTATGTTTAATTTTGTTTGTATGTCCGAGTCACCCCCAACTTCAGAATTGTTTTGAATTAGTAAGGCAGGTGATTCGGTGGACGGTGAACCTGAACAACCATAACTGTGTTTATTTGTCAGCGATTCAAATCTCTCCAGGTTATAATTGCACAAGTCCACTAAGTCATCTGTTGCAAGAATGTGTTCTTTTATTTGGTTTTGAGAAGTTTCATACTTCTTACTTAATGCTCTAAGGGTGCTATGCAAACTATCAATGTCATTGTAACTGAATTGTGTCTCGGTCAATTGAATTGCGAGGCATCCATACAACATGGTTCCCACTAAAATGAAAATACTAAACTTTTACATTTCCTGTAGTGGAAATCGAACCCACAACCTATCGCATATACGCTAGTGCCTCTACGCCATGACAGGCGTTAAAAAAAGGTTTTCTTTAAGAATATTAAAACGTAGTTTATAAACAGAGTAGCGGAAAGTCGTTAGTTATGATTCAATTTTAAGTTGCGCTAGTGAAAGTGTTATCACAGTATTAAATTTGTTGAGGTGTCGCTGTTAGCGAACATCCCTTTACCTTTAAACTGAATTAGCCATGTTTTAACCGACTTATAAAAATGAGGAATTGTAAACCATTGTCGAATATAAAAAAAAAAAAAAAAATAGTCCCGCTGAGTTTCTTGCGCCGGTTCTTCTCAGGTCTGAGGCATTAAATTTAGTGAACCGGTGGTAAATTATTTGACGTTCAAAAAATGAAGCTTGTAACTTCTTATTTTGAATAAAATTATTTGACTTTGACTTTGACTTTGACTTTGACTTTGAGGCTATCAATTCCACTGTGTTTTTTATGTGTAAAAGCATAATTTTTATGTGAGTGCACCAATTTTGATGACTTTTTTTTTTAACTTCACGCTGTATCCCGCATATAGCAGGGTAGACGGAGGGAACCTGAGAACCTAGTGTTAAGACACTCCGTTCTCTTTCAACAAATCCGTTCCCCACTTTCCGCCAGATAGAGGCATTTTGATTCTTTCTTTTATATGGTAGTTAGTACTATTGATGTGGTTTAGTTTAAATTTATTTAAGGTATATGACAGATGAGTAGTTTTGAGTTATTTGTAATAATTCTAGTGCATTTTTTTTATTTTTTTTTAGCTTCACGCTGTATCCCGCATATAGCAGGGTAGGCAGAGGGAACCTAGTGTTAAGACACTCCATTCCCAACTTTCCGCCGAATTGAGGCCTTGCGTTATGCAATTTTTATTAGTATTTAAATGGCGGAGTTTAACGCCGCGACTTATCACTAAATTAAAAAAAATATATACACATATTAACGCCTGTCGTGGAGCAGAGGCACAAGCGTGCGACTGTAAACGCGACAGGTCGTGGGTTCCATTCCCAATCCAAGAAATGGAATTTTTCATTTCCTTGTTTGGTAACAAGGCAAACCGTGGCGTTGAGTTCCGCCACTCAGCACGCAATGCCTATAAAAACAGTAATATATGTATGTATATAAAAACAGAGTGTCTTAACACTGAGTCCTCTTTTACCCTGCTTTAATGGAAAGAATGTGAAGCTGTAAAATAAACAAATAGGAACTTCAAGAGCAGTCGATGTTTAAGCTAAGGTCAACTTTGCATCCACATAATGTATGCTAATCTATATTATCAAAGCCAAATGTTAGAGTAACGTATTAGATAAAACTATTGTGGTTATGTTTTGTATATTTTTATGAATTTCACGCTGTATCCTGCATGTAGCAGGGTAGGCAGAAGGAACCTGAGAACCTAGTAAGCTCCGTTGCCCACGTTTTAAATTCAGTTACTAAAAGCATTGGATTGTCGAATACTTCGCTGTAAGGCGTAGTGTTTTTTGATGGAAAGGACAAGGCAAATAAATGAGCGTTCGCCTCACCTGATGGTAAGTAATCATCGCCGCCCCCGCCCCGTGTAATACCAGAGAAACTACAAGTGCGTTGCCACCCTTTAAGCTTTCCGTTCCCCACTTTCCCCCGAATTGGAGCATCGCGTGCTGAGTGGTGAAACTCAACGCCGCGCTTTACCATGTAACCAGACCCAGAAAATGAAAAAACCAAACTTTTACATTTTCCTTGAGTGGGAATCGAACCCACAACCTGTCGCGTTTACAGTCACACGCTTGTGCCTCTGCGCCACGACAGGCGTCAATTATTAATTGTTATTAATTAGTAACTACATATATATTCACTAAATACTATGTTAGTAATATAACATGCAATTAACTCGAACAATATAAATCTAATTGGTTATCAATTGTGTGTGTTCAATTGGAAAGAGACGATATTCCTGTAGGCTTGAATATTACATTATAGATGATAAGTCAAAAATTAATATAGGGTGTCCCAAAATTAACGCAAGATTTGAATTAAATAGAAAATGCCATTTTAGTCTTTTAATAGCGAATGAATATAATAGCAAATGGCGGCAAAATCAAATCTTGCGTTAATTTTGGGACATCCTTTATAATATGGGTATTGGAACGAAGTTCCTCATCGAGCGTTGCGAAAGGGTACTCTAGAAATTAAGACAAAATGTTGTAACGACACTTTGGAGGGATTCTCTCATATAGCAGGATAGGCAGAGGGAACCAGAGAAACTAGTGTTAAGACACTTCGTTCTTCACTTTCCGCCGAATTTTCAATGTGTGTTATTGTATATTGCATAAATTTTACTGGGTGCTTCTGACGAGTTATTTCTAATAATGTTAAATGTTAGTGCATTTTATTTTAAGTTGGCTTTCTTTTTTTTTAACCTATAAAATAAATTAAATATTAGGTGATACTAATATTTAATTTATTTTGTTTTTGACGCGTTAACAACGCGTTGTCTTTAACAATATATGTATATTTCACTTTATATAAACATGGATGTCAAACCATGGTAGAGTATGTAATGTTTATTTTATTAATATACATTTTATGCAATATTTAAGAAAAAATATTAGCATTCTGCACTCCTTCTCTATATAAACTATAAGTGTGCCAAGTTTCATGCTCCTCCGTCCGCCTAATTTTCGTGAAAAGGGGTACAAAGGTTTTGCTTCACGTATTTATATATAGATAATCTATCCTCTAAGTGGAAATCAAACCCACAATCAATCACGTTCACAGTCTTACGCTCTCCCACTGCGTCACGATAGCCTCAATCGTAATCTAAGAAATTATTACCTATCTGAATCGATGTCACGTTGCTAATATTGAAATGATTTCACTTTTAGTTGGTAATTTTCTTGAGAAGAAACTAAGCGTTATATATGTAACGCCTGTCGTGGCGCAGAGGCACAAGCGTGCGACTGTAAACGCGACAGGTTGTGGGTTCGATTCCCACTCCAGAATCCACTTCTAAATAATGTTTAGTATTTTCATTTCCTCGCTTTCGTAACAAGGTAAAGAGCGGCGTTGAGTTCCACCACTCAACACGGAATGCCTCAATCTGGCGGAAGGTGGGGAACGGAATTCTTAAAAGAGAACGGAGTGTCTTAACACTAGGTTCTCTGGTTCCCTCTGCCTACCCTGCTATATGCGGGATACAGTGTGAAACAATAAAAAAAAAGAAAAACTGTTAAAATGTTTTTAGGGATGAGTTCCAAATTTTATATTTTATCGTACATCGTATCGCATTGCATCGTATCGTACGTCGTTTACATCGTAATAAATGTATTTTTTTGAAATTCAATATATTTTTACATGAAACTATTTTAATTGGATCAATTGCGTGTATTTTGATATTCGAAAATATATACATTTTAGGAAACCCGATGTTTCGGACAATTTACGGTAGATCGTAATTACAGGCAGTAAACAAATATTGAATATAATAAATTTATCTGGCTACTGTTTTTATAGGTTTTTTTTTAGCTTCACGCTGTATCCCGCATATAGCAGGATAGGCACAGGGAACCTGAGAACCAACGTGTTAAGACACGCCGTTCCCCACTTTCTACCGAATTGAGGCATTGCGTGCTGTTTGGCGGAACTCAATGCCGCGCTTTGCCGTGTTACCAAACCCAGGAAATGAAAATACTAAATATTATTTCATTTCATGGAGTGGGAATCGAATCTGCTACCATTGCATTTACAGTCAACTGCACAACGCTTGCTACATACGATTCTTTAATTAATTCACATTTTGATTCATTAATATTTTTTTTTTTTTATGGATACCGGATGGCAAACGAGCAGAAGGACCGCCTGATGGTAAGTGGTTACCTTCGCCCATGAACATCTACAACACAAGAGATGTACTAGATGCGTTGCCAACCTAGAGGATACAGATGGAAAGGGAGGATAATGTAGTAGTCCGCTATCGGAACCACCACATTTTGGGGAAAGGATGGGTGGGAAAGGGGAAAACCTGGCTTACATGCCATCGAACCGGAACACATCATAAGATATTTGGCGGTTCGTCTTTGACATGATAGTGGTCGCGAGCCAGACGGAGGACGAACCTCCTACCACCAAACAAATATCTTTGATATTCACTTTATTGCCAGGTTTTATGTTTAAAAATATTCTGGAAACGGAAATACAGTACATATGCAGATAAAATAACATTATCCATGTTCGTACTGTTTATTAAAAATCCTAAAATCTAATAATTCGAGTACTTCGTAAACATTTTGTTTTAATTAAAAACTTATTTGTATGTTCAGAAAAATATTAATAATTTATTTATTTATACGCCTGTCGTGGCGCAGAGGCACAAGCCTGCGACTGTAAGCACGACAGGTTGTGGGTTCGATTCCCACTCCAGGAAATGTTAGTATTTTCATTTCCAGGGTTTGGTTACAAGGCAAAGCGCGGCGTTGAGTTCCGCCGCTCAAAACGCAATGCCTTAATTTGGCGGAAAGTGGGGAACGGAATTGTTGAAAGAGAATGAAGTGTCTTAACACTAGGTTCTCAGGTTCCCTCTGCCTACCCTGCTATGTGCGGTATACAGCGTGAAGCTAAAACTTTCTTACTAGAGCGGGCAACTGAATGAATTTTACTTAAACTTAATTATTCCCACGAATGGAAATTGAACCCACAACCCATCGCATTTACAGTCAAACGTTATGCCACTACAGTAAAATAGTCTCTACATACAATAACAATGTTTCACAATTTTTTTCCTTTTTTTTTAACTTCACGCTGTATCCCACATACAGCAGGGTAGGCAGAGGGAACCTGAGAACCTAGTGTTAAGACACTCGTTCTCTTGGAATTGGAATTGAATACAGCTTGTTTGTTTTTATTTAAAACTTTTTTAGCGCTTTATCCCTCATAAAAGTTAAAGAGAAACTAGTGTTAAGACACTCTGTATTATTATATTACTATATAAACCTGTCGTGGCGCAGCGGCACAAGCGTGTGACTGTAAGCACGACAGGTTGTGGGTTCGATTACCACTCCAGGAAATGCTAGTATTTTCATTTCCTGGGTTTGGTAACAAGGCAAAGCGCGGCGTTGAGTTCTGCTACTCAACACGCAATGCCTCAATTTGGCGGAAAGTGGGGAACGGTATTGTTGTAAGAGAACGGAGTGTCTTAACACTAGGTTCTCAGGTTCCCTCTGCCTACCCTGCTATATGCGGGATACAGCGTGCAGTTAAAAAAAAAACTATATCCTATATACTGGAGGAAGGTCACGTAAAAAGCATGAAAACTCCCCGGAGGGCACGCATTCAGCTTGTTTGCCATCCTTCATCAATTAAAAAACATCACTCAATGGCAGATTTCAGGCGAAAAATCGACTGGGGCTGTGCTGCGGTACACAGCCTTTGTTTTTCACGTGAAACGTCTATGTTACCGAATCGCTTTTAAAGTAAAAGATTGAAATAAATAAATAGAAACGTGCGAGAGCGCAAGTTTCGCACAGTTAACGCAGTACCCCTCCCCCGCCGCCACGCTCGACCCAGACCCAGACTCAAAGTCATAACAGCGAGCTGACCTTATAAGTGAAATATTTACACCACATTTTTGTTTCTAGGACTAATAGTTTTGTAGTTATTGAGGTACGATGATATAGACCTTTTCGTTACGGTCCACTTTTTGAACCTGGTACCCGTATGTTTCGGCGTGATTTTAAAGACGTTTCATGTCAAAATTGAAAATGAAGTTTATTAATTACACTAGATTCTGAAAGTAAAGCTGGAAACAAAACTGTTTTACTTGTAATTACCTCGAAAATAGTCATAGTTCCCGTTACAGTAGTAATATTTACAGTTATTACGAAATGTAATACCTTTATTTATTGGGTAAAGTAATAACTTTGCTATTTCTGGAAATATTTTAGACTAAATATGTAATAAATATATATTAATATCAAATAAGCTAAATAAGGATATCTATTACAAGATATATGCTTTACGTGAAAGTTAAGTATTTTTCTTGTAAATTTCAAATAAAAACATGTTAAAAGACATAAGTAATTTTGAGATGGTACATTTTCACTTCAAGGTCGACTCAAGGTCACCCAGCGGGCAATGGAGAGAGCAATGCTTGGTATTTCCCTACGTGATCGAATCAGAAATGAAGAGATCCGTAAGAGAACAAAAGTTGCCGATATTGCTCGAAGAATTGCTCAGCTGAAGTGGCAGAGGGCGGGACACATAGCGAGGAGAACCGATGGCCGTTGGGACGGAAAGGTTCTAGAGTGGCGACCACGAACCGGACGACGATCAGTGGGCGAGCCCTCTACCAGGTGGACCGACGATCTGGTCAAGATCAAGAACCGCTGAATGCGGAAGGCGCAGACCCATCGTCATGGAGTCCTTGGGGGAAGCCTACGTCCAGCAGTGGACTTCGCACGGCTAAGACGACGACGACGACATTTTTACATACACTGCATTTTTTAATATATATTACTAAATTTCTTTTTACTGGATAAATCAATTTATATATTGTTTTTCTTATAAATTAACTAGTGTCTTTTATATATATGGTCTCATTAAAATTTATTTAATATCTGACGAGTAGTTTTTGAGTAATTCGTAATTATTGTACTTTTAGTACATTTTTATCAAATCATTTTTTTTTTAATTTTAATATTATTTATACTTTTCATTATTAAATAATACTATAAAAAGGTTTTTATCTTCAAGCAACTCATATTTGCCAGTTTAATCTTGTAGTTACAAACATAGAAGCAGTCTGAGCTAGTCTAGTTAATATAGAAGCAATCAATCGCCCATTTATAGGAATTGCTAAGCTAAGTGGCAATCTAACACTGTGTTATGTCTAAACGTGACGAATACATACATACATATATGTAGCGTATTTGGTTCTATATTTTATGTGTATGTCTATTCCAAAATTTTTGTGAAATTAATAGTATTAAGACTCTACAAACGCCTGTCGTGGCGTAGAGGTACAAGTGTGCGACTGTAAACGCGACAGGTTGTAGGTTCGATTCCCACTTCAGGAAATGAAAATTTTCAATAATATTTGGTACTTTCATTTCCTGGGTCTGGTTATAAGGTAAAACGCGGCGTTGAGTTCCACCACTCAACCCGCAGTGCCTCAATTCGGCGGAAAGTGGCAAACGGAATTGTTGAAAGAGAATGGAGTGTCTTAACACTAGGTTCTCTGGTTCCCTCTGCCTACCCCACCATATGCGGGATACAGCGTGAAGTTAAAAAAAAAAAAAAAATCATATATACTTGAAAGTCGATTACCCTTATTCCTGACATTTCATGCCTCAAAAGCTACGTAATTACACTTGCTGTGAACATATTACCCGTCACTAATTAACCATATTTACAATGTAAAAGTTCATTTCGTATGAAATTAATTTTTAATGTATTCTACAGAGTAATATTTTAATCTTTAGCAATGATTTTAAAGTGAAATTGGGGAAAGCCCCTAAATATGTATACGGTAGCTTATAAATAAAGAGATTTAATTGCCATTCAAATTTGAGACACTTTGTTTATTGGCGGAACTCAACGCCGTCCTATATCATACTATATGGTACAAAGAAATAAAAAGTATGTAGAGATTATATCGCGCCTTTACAATTATAGTGACCTATTTTAAAAAAGAATTTCTGGGAAACGTCAAATAATATTTTCACTTGCTGTAGTGGGAATCGAACCCACAACCTGTCGCGTTTACAGTCGCACGCTTGTCTCTGCGACACGACAGGCGTTAAAGGTGTCTAAAGTCAAATATCGGCTTTCTAACGCCCAATAGTTTTGGTTGTGCGGTTTCGATCAGTCAATTGTTTAGGAAATATTTTTATATATAGAAAATTTTAGTTCATCGCGGCCTTTGCGGCGGAGTGAGACAGATTGTGACTGTAAACGAGATTGGTTGAGGTTCGATTCCCACTCGAGAGACTGATTATATTTAAATTATTATATAGCCTGATAGGCAGAAGGAACCCGAGAACCTAGTGTTAAGACAATTCGTTCTCTCTCAACAATTCCGTTCCCCACTTTCCGCCTCAACGCCGGGAACTCAACGCCGCGCTTTGCCATGTTACCAAACCCAGAAAATGAAAATATTCAATTTCCTGGAGAGGAAATCGAAACCACAACCTTTCGCGTTTACAATCACATGCTTGTGCCTCTGCCCCACGACACGATAGGCGTTAATTATTTAATGTTAATTATTTTTGTATTTCCAATTTAGTGACACAAAGCACGGCGTTTAGTTCCGCCACAAAATATGCAATATTCTGAATCCTGAAAGTGACGAACGGAGTGTCTTAACACTAGATTCACTCTGACAACCTTTCTTATGTCTTTTTATTATTTTAGTACATCGTAATTAAACTGTTTCGCTTCACTTAACCTGCGCTCAAAATTACTTCGCTGTATGAACATTTAAAGCGATCGCCATCGATTAAAATGCTACGGCACGTTTATAATGGTCATTTAGCGAGAACAAGGGATATATTGTATTTATGTAGAGCTAGAATGGTGAGAAAGATATAAGAAGCAAAGGTGAGTGGCAAGAGAGGTAGGGGAGACTTCGGTTGCCCTTCGAGTACATAGTTTTGGTGGTAGCAGGTTCGTCTTCCGACTGGCTCGCGACCACTATCATATCAAAGACGAACCGTCAAATATTTAAAGATGTGTTCCGGTTCGATGGCATGTAAGCCAGGTTTTCCCCTTTCCCACTCATTCTTTCCCCAGAATTTGATGGTTCCGATAGCGAACTACTACATTGTCCTCCCCTTCCATCTGTATCGTCTAGGTAGGCAACGCATTTACAACACCTCTGGTGTTGTAGATGTCTATGAGCGAAGGTAGCCATTTACCATTAGGTGGACCTTTTGCTCGTTTGCCATCTGTTATCCATAAAATAAAAAAAAAAAACAGTAGCAATGATACTAAGGGAAAGTCACGTGAAAAGCCTCATGCTTTTTTGACCCGGAGGGCATGCATGAAGAGGCTAATGACTGTGGATGAGGCGAAAGAGGTATGCAGGGACCGTAGCGTTTGGCGCTCCGGAACTCGTACTACCCCAGTAGGGATAAAGCGTGAAGCTAAGTAAGTATGTAAAGCTCACTTTTTTATAGTAACTCAGTGAATATGTAAACGGTGGTTCTAGGTTCAAAAAGGGTGGAAGTATAATATTAAATTGAGTTCGTTCAATAATTTATTTTTTTTTTGAAGTCAAAAACGAACAGGTTTTTTCTATTGTTTTTTCTATGTGTTACCGCATAATTTTTTGCTGGATGAATCTTTCGATGATTCTCTTTTCAATTAATAGCTAGTGCTTGTGATGTGGTCAAATTTAAATTAAGTTAAGATTTGATGAGTAGGTTTGTGAGCTATAAGATATTAAAATCTGTATTATTATATGAGGCTCTCAATGCAATAGAGGTGTAACCCACATTTTTTTGCAAAACTGAGATAATTGCCAGGACTAATGCTGCAAAACTGCAGTAAAAATTAAACTTTAGTTTTTTACAAATTTCAATTTTGGGGTTAGTCCACTATTAAGAGCCTCATATAGGTATTTGCAGTGAAAAAAGAGAATTGAATTTAAGGCTATCAGTGAAGCAGTGTCTGAATAAACGCAATTGGTTGTGGATTCGATTCCCTCTCGGGAGTACGATGTTTTTGTTAGTTTCACCCTGTATCCCGCCTATAGCAGGGTAGGCAGAGGAAATCCGATAACCTAGTGCTAAGACACTCCGTTCTCCACTTTCCGCCGAATTGAGGCATTGCTCACTGAGTAACGGAACTCAACGACGCGCTTTGCCTTGTTACCAAACCCAGGAAATGAAAATACTAAACTTTTACATTTCCTGGAGTGGGAATCGAACCCACAACCTGTCGCGTTTACAGTCGCACGCTTGTGCCTCTGCGCCACGACAGGCGCTACGTATATTTACATTATTTTCATTTCTAAAAGCGTAAAGCTGCTATCAGAAAGTGTTCCACATATTATTAATTTTGTAGAGTTAATTTTTGCCATTCGAATTGTATTGGAATTGCTTCCGGAATTGTTTCCTTTTCGAAATCTCCTGTAGTTTTAATTTTAGATAGAAGGCCGTTCAGTCTAAAATGGGAACTAAAACTGATTTAGAAAGGGAAGCAATTTATATTACTATTTATGGTTCTAATATTAGAAATGCGAAAGTTCGTGATGGATTCTGGATGCATGCAAGCTTATTACATTTTCAGAAAAAAACTACAGGATGGATCTTGAATATACTATACATGAAAATTTATACATAGGCTATAATTTATATTTTTTTTTGATATTTAGCTATAATTAAAGATTTTTTTTAGCTTCACACTGTATCCCGCATATAGCAGGGTAGAGACCTGAGAATCTAGTGTTAAGACACTCCGTTCTCTCTGACCATCCTGCTATATAGGACAAAGCACGTAGTATCTAATCATCATCTTCATCATCAGCCCTTTTTCATCCACAGCTGGACAAAGGTCTCTCCAATGGTAGGCCACTGAGCTCGGTCTTCAGCTCTTTGCTCCCAACCGTTACCAGCCACTTTGTATGTCACCACTCCACCTAGCTGATGGGCCTTCTACTCTACGCTTACCAAGGTGTGTACACTCCAGAACACGTTTACCCCAACGGTCGTCGGTTATGCGACAAATGTGACCAGCCCACTGCCACTTCAGCTTGCTAATCCTTTATACTATGTCGGTGACTTTGGTTCTCTGTCGAATCTATCTATCTATATAACATAGAGTAGGCAGAGGGAACCTGAGAACCCAGTGTTAAGACACTCCGTTCTCTTATTACTTAATCGTTCACTTTCCGCCGAATTGAGGCGTTGCGTGTTGAGTGGCGGAACTCAACGCCGCGCTTTTGCCTTGTTACTAATATAATTACTAATAAAACGAGCAGTTTTTGTAATGAACACGTTTGCTTTTATTTGACAGTTGTAAACCAGAGACAATATAGTACAGATCACAGACACGCTACAGTTCTCCTGCAATACTCATTTCGATATCCATAAACAATAACTAAACCCAGAAAATGAAAATACTAACATTTCATGGAGTGGGAATCGAATCCACAACCTGTCGCGTTTACAGTCGCATGCTCACGCCTTTGCGCCACGACAGGCGTCATATATATAATATAATATTCTTCATTATAATATATTGTACTTAGATGTCCTTTGTTCTACGGGTATCCTTTGTTAAGGGGATAACATTTTCAAATTTCTGTTCATCTTCCTGTTATTTTATTTTTTTATATATTTTATTGTTTTATTGTTTTTAATAATAGCGTTATGTGGTTGCCCCCGTTTAACATCGGGAGAGGGTTCGTAGGTGTACCTGAAAATCAGCGATCTAAGAGATATCAGTCTCAAGCATCATTAGCTGAGTTCCGCCGCATGTCATTACATTTAGTTTTTAATATGAATAATTCTAGCAAATTGTAAGTTTTTTTGTGGAATAAATGTGTTTTTTTATTATTATTATGTTAATAAAAAGTTTGGATTTACATTTGATATACTCTTACTTCAAAACGAGATTCTCGGTTTGATCGCATAAACATACAAGACACATACGTATGTTTGTGCGCGATTACCTTGTATTTGGCTGAACCGATTTTGAAGCGGTTTTCAGCAAAAAACTGTCAGACTTAGGAAATGTTAGGTATATATACTGATAAAAAAATAGTTCACAGATTTACAAGTAAATTTTATAAGTCGGTTTTATATTTTGTTAAAATCTTAAATATTTAAAGTGGGGAACTGAACTATTAAAAGAGAACGGAGTGTCTTACCAGGTACACTATGTTCTCAGACTCCCTCTGCTATATACTGGATACAGTGTAAAACTAAAAAATATATATATTTTTGACTTTTATGACTCAGTGGGACAACGTCCGATATTAAAAGCGCTTGGTTGTGGGTTCGATTGCCATTTAGGAGGAAAATATTATTTCCTAATTCTCGCTCTGTTACGAAAAGCACGGCGCAGTATTATGTTCCGCCATTGAATTTAAATGAAACTATGAAGTAATATAGCTTATACATCCCAATAATATATAAGCTTCAATTTATAAAAAAAAATATAATTTTTACCCGACTTTCAGAGGAAACGTAACCTCGTTTTTCGCGCGTATCATGTGTTTGTAATATTTTTTTATTACCTCATATCTTCCAAACCCCTGGACCGAATTATATAATTAAGGTGACGTTAGATAGGTATTGATACTCCAAGTTTTCTTAGATATCTGATGTCACTTTTAATTTAATATGGCGCCCTCTAGAGGCAATTACGTCATGAATAAAAACAAAAAAGTCGTTGATGGATATCGTGTGGGGTGTCAAATGAAAGGACATAATTAGTACATTTTAAATATATTATACTTAACTAGCTTTTATAGTTTACTTTATTTGTATTTGCTTCCTAAATATATGCGGATTAAACATTCGATTGAGGAAAAATTTTCTTCCTCAATCGAAATCATTAATTCAACAATATGTTTTCTTTTTTACTCATTATAACTTTCTTTCATTTATATTAGCGTGTATTGTATTCTAAAATTGTCGAGGACAATGTAAAAATGGGCAAGAAATTTGCGATCTCTTGCGTTTAAAATATGATTACTATGAAATTTTGTATTTATAAAATATATATTTAAATTATGTTTTTCAGTATTTTTTTTGAAACAGATCTAAAATAGTGAAATTGACTTTCCTCACCATAAAACTTTTTTGATGACATTGTAAATGTAAAAATTTGATATATTTATTAATAAATATTATAAAACAACCATAATTTTTCAAACTTAATCTAAAAAAATGGTAAAAAATCAGCAAAAATTGCGTATTAAATTCCACCGAGGGGTATTAGACAAATAAATGGTATATAAAATAATATTTCGGCGCATGGCTCAAGCTTATAAGGTGTTCGCAGGGGTTGGCGTGATGTTGGCGAGAGCTTGGCAGGGTCCGGGCGGGGCGCGGTGAGCCTCACGATCCGCACTGTCTCGCCTACCGCCTTGCTGGCCGCACGCGTCGCGTTTTTAGAAAAGCTCGTGAGGGGCGAGTCATGTGAATATAAATATAACAGTATATAAAAAACTACCAAACTGTTGTCAACTGTCTTAAAAGTTTTTAAAAAAAAAAGCGGGCCGGCCGAGGAGCAACCCAGCACCTCCGGTAAGTGATAAAGTTCTTACCGCGTAAAAGTTTGTCTAAGTAAGGGTGCCGCAACAGGTAGGTCGGTATTGAGCGAAGATACGTTTCTTTAATTTTCGTTTAAGCAGTTGTCCAGGGATATCCGCCATTTTATACAGGATCCCAGGACTCTACCAACAAACTGTTGCGCCTGCCGGAATTTATTTCTAACTGTTTTCGACGTTCACGCGCCTTTCGTATGTTGCGGATAGCTTAAATTTTTAAATTGTATATTTTTTTCAGCTATTTCTTTTATAATAATTACTCTATTCATGGAGGTGTCTGTATTTTTTGTTATTTTTTTAAAAAGCTAAGCTAAGAAAATAAGATATTATTAGACTGGTATATATGGAAATTTCTAAGAGAGTCGTTTTTAGTTGTAGGCAGAAATTAAATTAATTTTTCTATCTAATATTTGTCTATTAAAATTTTAAAATTTTCTAAGTTTTTGTTATTTGAAGTTGAGTCTCTAATTTTCTAATTATTCCCATCAATGAGATTCGACGCCTAGAGTCAGTAGAATAAACAAAATTAACATGAACAATAACAATTAAACGGCTTAAGGAATTGAGCATTTGTAACAATTATATTTAAATATATTTTTGGGTACAGAACGTTATTTTTTTTAACTTCACGCTGTATTCCACATACAGTAGGGTAGGCAGAGGGAACCTGAGAACCTACATGTTAAGTCACTCCGTTCCCCACTTTCCGCCGCATTGAAGCATTGCGTACTGAGTGGCGGAACTCAACGCCGCGCTTTGCCTTGTTACCAAACCCAGGATATGAAAATATGAAACTTTTACATTTTCTGGAGTGAGAATCGAACCCTTAAACGTTATTTTTTAATACTATTCTTAGGATCTAGTTCGTTTGTATAAATTTTAGGAAAATCTGGAACTAATATAAATTATAATAGTCATATAATATATAATAATATTTTTCAAAAGATAGACTTAATAAGATATTGATAATAATATAAAAATAATATTTAATTGAGAATAAAGTATCGTATTTTAAGAGTAAAAAATTAAAGGCGATTAAAAAAAAAATCAAATATACATAAAATTATCGAAGAAATAATAATAAAAAATCCCTAGTCTCTTTCTGGCAGAATATGGTAGTCAAAGAAAATCAAGCGCGGCGTTTAGTTCCGCCACTCAGCACGCAATGCCCCAATTCGGCGATAAGTGGGGAACGGAGTGTCTTAACACTAGGTTCTCTCCCTACCCTGCCATATATGGGATACAGCGTGGACCTATGTATGTATGCGTGCAAGAAAATTTAGCGTCAAGACCCCCTTTTCTTCACTTTCCGCCCAAAATGTTGTATGGCGGAACTCAACGCCGCGCTTTGTTATATCAAAACGAGAAAATTAAAATAACATACATAATATTAGATTAAAAATTATTTAAAATTACATTTTTTTATAATATAATTTTACAAATATTTTCCTTATTAACATTGAGAACAAATTCCTGGTCTAAGACTCGAAATGACTTCATTAAGGCATAATTAATTGTTTTCGTGGAGCTCAACCACTTTATTCAATGCTTTGGCTTATTTCGGCGGTTATTACTGACTAGCTATATCCTGCGACTTCGTTCGCGTCGACTATACAACCTAAAATCCCGTTATTTCGTAAGGATTTCGAGAAATCCTCTCTTACTGCTCTCCTACTCTCCCTAAGGAACGAACTTGCCAAATTTCAGCTTTCTATGTCCAGCAGCCTGTCATGGCGCAGAGGCACAAGCTTGCGACTGCAAACGCGACAGGTTGTGGGTTCGATTCCCACTCCAGGAAATGTTGGTATTTTTATTTCCTGGGTTTGGTAATAAGGCAAAGTGCGATGTTGAGCTCCGCCACTCAGCACTCAATGTCCCAATTCGGCGGAAGGTGGGGAACGGAGTGTCTTAACACTAGGTTCGCTCTGCCTACCCTGCTATATACGGGGTTACAGCGTGAAGCTAAAAAAAACAAATATTATTCTAACAGCTAGCAGTCTAGCTTACTTAAGGCATAAAGAAAATTTAAAACGCTTACGTGAGGTATTCGATTAAAAGTGAAGTAATAGGTTTCCGAGTGTATATTTTTATGACCAATTGCTTGAGCTAGGGTGTGCATTTTACATGCCTCGTTGCTTCCATGTAATTTCGAGATAAAATGGATGAATATACGTTTGGATGAATTTATCAAAATGGATAATACATATCTTTGTAGATGGCTTTACATGTGTCTGACTATTCGTGAGGATTGTAGTATGTATGGATGATTATACCTATGGATGAGGGTAGATGTTGATAAAAGTACCTGTTGATGACTGTACATGTGAAGGGGTGTACATGACTGTACTTGTGGATGGATATACATGTGGATGGGTGTACATGTGGATGAGTGTACATTTTGATGACTGTAAATGTGGATGGATGTACATGTTGATGGGTGTACATGTTGATGACTGTACATGTGGATGGTTGTAGATGTGAATAGATGTATATGTGGATGGTTTTTTTTGTTGTATATGTGGATGGGTGTACATGTGGATGGTTGTACATGTTGATGCCTGTACATGTGGATGAGTGTACATGCGAATGGGTATATATGTTGATGACTGTACATGTGGATGGGTGTACATGTGGATGGTTGTACATGTTGATGATTGTACAATTTGATGATTGTACACTTGGAAGGGTTCATATGTAGATAGGTGTACGCTAGGGTAGGTGTATTACAATAGAATTGGATGTATATCCGTTTCGATGCGTATACACCGATAAGTTTTTACCATTACGTATGAGTGTAAATGGGCTTATAGACAAATATTTATGACTGTCCATATAATTAAGCAGAATTTGGAGAATTGTACGTTTCGAGAGGTATAGAAATGGATTAGTGAATCTGTAAACGTTTGCACCTGTTAATAAATTTGCTTGCGGATAGCTTTACAAGTTGATGTGTTGGCGTGTTGGGATGTTAGTTTATTTGCGAGTTAGCTTAAGCGTGACTTTTTAAGTACTTTTATATTTGTAATACGTGAATATGTTGATAACTGGAATTGCGTATTTGCGGAATTACCTCTATTAGGAAAGTAGGAACGGAATTGTTCAAAGAGAACGGAGTGTCTTAACACTCGGTTCTCAGGTTCCCTCTGCCTACCCTGCAATATGCGGGATACAGCGTGAAGCTAAAAAAAATAGGTGCTAGGATGGCTTTGTTTCTAGAGTGATGAGTGAAAAACGATAATATATTAAGATAATTAAAATTTTAACAAAAACAAAGAAAAGCCTCGTCTGATTTTAACTAAATTTAAATGAAATTACACCAGAATCACTAGCTATCATATAAAAAAAGAATTATCGAAATTGGTTCACCCAGTACAACAAAGACAGTCAAATTGACAATCTCCTTATTTTATTGAGATCGGTTAAAAAAGAGTTTTTGAACATTTTCTTTGCCACAAAAATTGCCTAAATTGAAAAAAAACGCGTATGTACTTATAATATTTACGCAAATATAACGTTCTTGGCGTAACAAGAGATTTATCTATTATATATTCAGATTATTACAAAAAAATAATTCTATGCGTTATTTTTGATTTCTTGAGAACACGACACTAATAATAAAAGACTTTCTATTTTTTTTTTAAGTTCACGCTGTATCCCGCAATATAGCAGGGTAGGCAGAGGGAACCTGAGAACCTAGTGTCAAGACACTCCGTTCCCCACTTTCCGCCGAATTGAGGCATTGCGTGCTGAGTGACGGTTGTATTTAAATTATTTAATATCTCCGTTCTAACTTATTTGTCGTAACAAATCGCAGCGTTGAGTTCCGCCTTTCAACACGCAATATCTAGAATTCCGGCGGAAAGTCGAGGACGGAGTGTCGTGACACTAATTTCTGTCTGTTCTAAATTCTGTGTTAAGACACTCCGTTCTCTTATAACAAACGCGTTACCCATTAACAATTACTATAAGTATTGTCAAAACTTAGTCGCCATTAAATCGATAGCTTTAAGCACTTTTTACTAATAATGGGCTACATTCAAGACTATTTATTATTGAAAGCGTATGCGAGCATGATTTGCTTAGTCTAGCCTATTTATATCTTAAGTCAATACTTGTGTAGGCCATAGTCGTTAGTGGGACAAAATCTGATAGTAACTGTCGCTAACCTGGTTATAAATTTACATAACAATTGACTAAAAAAAAGAAAAAAAGTAAAAAAAAAGTCAGTCTGACTGACTTTTTTTTTACTTTTTTCTTAAGATACAATTAGGTAGTTCTATTTAAGTATGCACATGTAACAAACAATAATTAAAAAAAGCAAACAAAAGGCACGGGCAAGTGCGAGCCCGTGGATGTAACTTAATTCATAAAAAAAAAGTAAATGTGAGTACCCATACAAGCACTGCTTCACGCTGTATCCCGCATATAGCAAGAAAAGCAAAGGGAACCTGAGAAACTAGTGTTAAGACACTCCGTTCTACTAAAATTTCCGTTCCCAACTTTTAGATGAATTGGAGCATTGCGTTTTGAGTGGTGGTACTCACTGTCGCACTAAATATATATGAATGAATGATTTGCCCTGCCGCAGAATGTTCTAACCATACAATACGTCATAAACATCAATATCATACACCCCATCTACATACGTGGCACTCCACTAAAGTGCGGTTTCTTGGGAACTTCCTTCCATGTGCCACTTAATTGTGAAACCTACCTGCGGCTGTGTTTCCAGGTCGATACGACATGGGCACCTTCAAAAAGCACATCTATCTACACCCTAAAGGCCGTCAACATACCTGTATCTCCTCTGGTGTTACACGGGGTTATGGGCAGTGGTGATCACTTACCATCAAGAGACCCGAACGCTAAATTGCCTTGTCCTATACAAAAAAGATGTCTCTATTTTCCACGGAAAGTGGATAATAGAGTGTCTTAACACTAGAATTTCTCTCTCTCTTCTCTCTCGGCTGATTTAATAATTATTAGGTCTCATTCGATGCCTTCAAATAGGATCGTTTTAATTAAAAGTATAATAATAATAAAGCCTTTATTAACAATCTAAAATTACATACAATATATATATAGTTTTAAATTTTTGACACCGGTAAAGATTGTTTTGCCTTAGCATAGGCCTCCCCCAAACCTTTCCACAAGACCCGATCGTGGGTTTTCCTCATCCACAGCGTGCCCGCGGCCGCTTTAATGTCCTCCTCCCATCTTTTCTGTGGTCTTCCTCTCTTTCTCTTTCCCTCTCTAGGGTACCATTCTACCACCTGTTTTGCCCATTTGTTCATTTTACTTCTAATAAGATGTCCTGCCCACTTTAATTAAAAGTATATAATTATGTAATTAAAAAAGTTTTAAAAAATTCCTTCTTAATATTGTTTTTGGTTCAATTAAAATTGTTTGATGAGACTTATTAAAGAAATACCGCGAAGCTTTCTCATTTTTACGATTAAGCTGCTAATTTTTGCTAACTTCAAAAAGTACGAGGTTCTCAATTTGACTGTAGATCTTTATCCATGACTTTTTTCTGGGTTTTTTTGTTTTTTATGGATAACGGATGGCAAACGAGCAGAAGGACCACCTGATGGTAAGTGGATACCTTCGCCCATGAACATCTACAACACCAGAGATGTTGTAGATGCGTTGCCAACCTAGAGGATACAGATGGAAGAGGAGGACAATGTAGTATTCCGTTCTCGGAACCACCACATTTTGGGGAAAGGATGGGTGGGAATGGGAAAACCTGGCTTACATGCCATCGAACCGGAACACATCATAAGATATTTGGCGGTTCGTCTTTGACATGATAGTGGTCGCGAGCCAGACGGAGGACGAACCTCCTACCACCAAAATGGGTGCACCAATTTTGATGATTCTTATGTATGTGATAGATGATGCTTTTAATGTGTTCCCATATTAATTTAGTTAAGATGAATGACGAATATTTTTTTTTATTTATTCGTAATAAATAAAATAAAATATTTTATTTGAATACGGTTTTCATTTTCGTTTTAATGTCCAATCAGAAGAATGATTGTTTTAACATACATACATAGCTTCACGCTGTATCCCGCATATAGCAGGGTAGGCAGAGGGAACTTGAGAAACTAGTGTTAAGACACTCCGTTCCCCACTTTCCGCCGAATTGAGGCATTGCGTGACACAAGTGCTTGTAATTCAATTCAAAATACTCGATTATATTTATTCACTAATTTTTTTTTAGCTTCACGCTGTATCCCCCATATAACAAGGTAGGCAGAGGGAACTTGAGAACCTAGTGTTAAGACACTCCGTTTTCCACTTTTAAAAACCCCTTTTAAAATTAATTTAAAAAAATAAAAAAAGATTGTCGTAGGTTTGTTTCTTACTAGGAACTACGTTTACAATAAAATATTCTCAAAATTTTTATCCGAGTTAGATATAACACGGCGTTGAGTTACGTCAAACATCACACAATTTCTATAAAATATGTAACTTGAAACAGATAGTCTTTACACAATTCTCTTCTTATCTCTCTTTCTCTATTAAAACACTTATAATTAGAAAAAATATATAAAAATCTATAAATAAATATATATTTTTTAACTTCAGGGTAGACAGAGGGAACCTAGTGTTAAGACACTCCGTTCCCCACTTTCCGCCGAATTGAGGCATTGCGTGCTGAGTGGCGGGACTCAACGCCGCGCTGTTCCTTGTTACCAAACCCAGGAAACGAAAAATTCCATTTCCTGGAGTGGGAATCGAACCCACATTAACTAATTAATTATCGCATTAACAGTCCCACGCATGTGCCTCTGCGCCACGATAGGCGTTTTAAATAAATATAAATATATGAAGGCTAAAAAAACAGAGTGTGTAGACACTATTTTTCCGTAAGCGTCTTCTAAAAAAATATATATTAAGCAAGAAAACGTCAACTTAAAAAAAATTGAAGTAATATCTCGCGGCAAGGGCGTGGTACGATTTAGGAGCAAATATTGAACGGTTGGGATACAACAGGTATGTATAGCTTGACAGGTATGTCGAAATTGTCATGAGGGTCGCGAGAATGAAAACGAAGACAGATAACGATGATAACAGATTATACCTTTGATAAGAGATATAATTTCAAAAAATGCTCTTATGATTAAGGTGGAAGTTAATTTTGTACCATTTAACTATTATTGGCCAATATTTATTATTAAACACCTGTCCTGGCGCAAAGGCACAAGTGTGCGACTGTAATCGTGACAGGTTGTGGGTTCGATCCCCAGTCCAGGTAATGAAATTATTCATTTCCTGGGTTTGGTAACAACGCAAAGCGCGGCGTTGAGTTCCGCCACTCAGCACGCTGTCTCAATTCGGCGGAAAGTGGGGAACGGAGTGTCTTGACACTAGTTCTCTCCGTTACTTACTTCCAGGCTTTTCCCCTTGTATAGCCCACCCTTTCTCCAAAATGTGGTGGTTCCGATAGCGGACTACTACATTGTCCTCCTCTTCCATCTGTACCCTCTAGGTTGTCAACGCATCTACAACATCTCTGGTGTTGTAGGTGTCCATGGGCGAAGGTAACCACTTACCATCAGGTGTTCCATATGCTCGTTTGCCATCCGTTATCCATAAAAAAAAAACTTAGTCCCTAGCGGGGTAATCAGAGAGAACGGAGCACCAAACTCTACGGTGCCTGCATACTTCTTCCGCCTCGTCCACAGTCATTAACCTCTTCATACATGACTTGCGGGGGGTCCTCATGCTTTTTACGTGACTTTCCTCCATTATTATTGCTACTGTGTTCTCGAAGGTCAACCGAGGTCTCCCCCTATCTCTCTTGCCACTCACCTTTGCTTCAAATATCTCTTTCGTTAAGCTGGAAAAAGCATAAAACTGCACATACAAAAAGTTTCTAACTGTAACTTTACTAACAGAAACAGTTGTTTTCAAAAAATTGTTCGTATTATTCGAACTGCGTTATCCGATACTCAGTATTGAAATGAAGGTAGTTTAAATGTTTCATGCGATTTAAAATACTTTTTACTTTCGCATGTAAGCTATTGTAATGTTTCATTTTTAATGACGTTAATTATAACCGCTTCACGCTCTTTCAAACATACATAGCTCCCACATATAGCAGGGTAGGCAGAGGGAACCTGAGAACCTAGCGTTAAGACACTCCGTTCCCCACTTTCCGCCGAATTGAGACATTGCGTGCCGAGTGGCGGAACTCAACGCCGCCCTTTGATTCCTCAACTAAGCGTGTTTACAGCTTCATACTTCTCGCTTTTTCCGCAAAGCATTGGCCAAAACCTAGTGTTTATACATTCCGTTCTCTATTTTCCGCCCAAAATCTATACATACGATGTGTAGTGGCGTAACTTAACGCCGCTACAAGCGGCATTCATAACTAATCGTATAATACATTATGTTCAATTTTCGCTTAAAATAAAAAAAAAAATTGGCGGAACTCAACGCCGCGCTTTCAAACAGACAGTCCCATTGTCTCAAATGGTCTTCTAATAATCCAAATTATATTATTATAATTGACAAGATGATACAAACTGAATAATTTATACAATTAAGTTCTATTCTATTCTATTCTAGTATAAAACATAGATAATGGCCGTGAACTCCACAATGAATAATAAATGTGTCAAAAGCAGAAATATTTGTTTTAGTTTCGACTAAATTTGTATTGGAATCTAAATTATTTTTGCTAAATCTACATTTTAGTTTTCGTCTGTTATTTTATTAACCGACCTTAAAAGAAGAAGTTGTGGGTTCGATTCTCACTCCAGGACATTTAAAAGTTAAGTATTTTCTTTCCCTGGGTTCGGTAACAAGGATTGCCTTATTACTGCGGCGTTGAGTTCCGCCACTCAGCACGCAATGCCTCAATTCGGCGGAAAGTGGGGAACGAAGTGTCTTAACACTAGGTTCTCAGGTTCATTCTGCCTACCCTGCTATATGCGGGATACAACGTAAAACAAAAACAAAAGACAGAAAAAGTTTTCAATTTGACTGTTTTTTTATGTATGTTACATCGTCTATATATAAATACGTGAAACAAAAACTTTGTACCCTTTTTTACGAAAATGATGCGGACGGAGGAGCATGAAACTTGGCACACTTATATAGCTAAGGAGTGCAGAATTTTATCTTTTTAAAATAACGCATAAAAAATATATTAAACTAATTAAGTAAATGTTACACACACTGTATTAGCTTAATATCCATGTCTATATAAAGTATCATATACGTTGCTAAGCAACGCGTTGTTAACGCGTCAATAGAGACAATAACTCGACTTTGGATGACCAAGGAACCACACCACCTACCATCCCGCGGTGCGAGAGCTCAATGCCAGACATTAAATTCAGCCAAAAAGCTGTTCGGCGAGCTCTGTCTTCCTTGGACATCCACAAGTCGAGTGGATCGGATGGCATTTCTCCTTTAGTGCTCCGTGCATGTGCTCCTGAGTTGACACCGGTGCTAACGCGTTTATTTCGGCACTCTTACTCCG